>JARFIZ010000064.1:0-294391 GCA_036325965.1 Sinopyrophorus schimmeli | reverse complement strand
TTATAATTTTATATCTATTGTATTTTATTTTTTACACAATCTCAAAACTTGAGAGAAAGAAAGTGTAAGAGAGTGGAGGTTAAATATAAAGAGCATTGTCTCTTTATTTTACCTTCCTCCTTCCCCAGACAAGTATTGAGATCGCGTATTACAAAAATGGTGTAACAACCCCTAAGTCTGAACTATTCTAATTAGGATGATCTTGACTGTGGTATGCTGGAAGATCTGCGCTGAAGAGTTCCTTGGTCCATCCTTGGTCCTCATGGCTGTCCATTGGTGTAGAAGCACCTACAAAAATAGAAACACATTTTACAAGGAAAAAAATATTTTTTTAGTAAATTTTTTTTTTGATTTTAAGTTTTAAAAGTTAGGACGAATTCTGCGTATGTAAATAAAGATTCGAAAATAAATAGTTTCCGGCGCTTCTAAAAATAAAAAGTTAAATGTTTAAACAAATGTCATTTCAATAAGCGAATATTTTATTTTAGAGGAGAGCGCGGAAATGACACCGGTCTATAGTTGCTAGGGGTACGTAGGAACATCCCTGCAATATAAAGCAATTCTATTTTTTCATTTTTCCAAAAAACATGGGTTTAAAACCCATCGATTTTGTTTTTTCAAAACGTTTTCCCAAAGCTTTGGAATAGCACGCCTATGGTTTCTTATGCCTATCTGAAGCCAAAGTGGCTGCCAAATCCGAATATGTATAATTTTTAAATATCGGTCCGTAAATAACGGCGCTACAATTTTTTTAAAGTTCAAAATCGTGCCAAAATGAGCTCCTAAAATTGCAATTTTTTATGTTCGAAAAATTTACGTTGCACCCTATATTTATTTTACATGTATCTTATGTAAAAAAGCCTCAGGATTCCGAATCCGTGTCGTTTGTAATGATTGGATCAAAAATAAGGGCGCTACGATTTTTTTTGTGAATCAAGAGTATGCGTTTTTTTATTTATTTGGTTTTATCGAAAATTTTTATTTTAGAGGTGAAGCGCGGGGAAATGACACCGGTTATAGTTACCAGGGGTCGTAGGAACGTCCCCTTGCAATATAAAGCAATTCTATTTTTTTCATTTTTTGCCAATAAAACAATAAAACCCATGTTTTTTCAAAAACAAAAACGTTTTTTTCAAAGCTTTGAAATAGCACGCCTATGGTTTATTAGGCCTATCCGAAGCCAAAACGGCTGCAAAATCCGAATCTTTACAGATCCGTCCACAAATAACCGCGCTACAACGTGTGTGTGTGTGTGTGTGTGTGTGTGTGAGGTTGTGTGTGTTTCTGTGTGTTTATAAATCGGAGGAAGGGGAAATAGAAACAGTACCTTTTGTACGTCTTCTTTGGTGTTTCTCCATCCCACGTTTGGGGAATACGAAGATCGTTTATGTATGCCAATGAGACCATAAATATTTTTGGACATTGTTTCGTATCACATATTAAAATAGAATAAAACTCATTTTTTTATTTCTCTCTAATTATAATGATTACTTCTAAATGAGATGTGTGGTAATAATTAATGTATTCCGATTTTGTAATTTTCTAATAGTTAATGAAAATCTGTAAATTAAATTTAACAACAAATTTCGTTTTATTATTTAGAAAAACGTTTGAAAAAAATTTTGATTTAAAAAACTAAATTGTCGAAATTATTTAAAAACAATAATTTTGGTAATCCTATTATTAAAGATGGGGTTATCAACCCTCCAGTTTTAGTCCAGAGAGTGTAGAAAAATTACATATTTACCGGTCACCAATTTACGGAAAAAAGTCTCAGGATTTTTCGATTCTTATAAAAAAAATATTCAACCCCTATGAATAATAATTAAATTTAAAAAAAATGTACAACCACAAAACTACCCTGACGGATTTGAATAATGGCTTAATAAATCCTAATTAAACAATTTAAATGTGCAGAAAAAAATCGAATTTTAAATAATTTCGTACTGAACTAAAAAGAAACCAATATGAAAAAAACATAAACTTTAAATGAACTCATTTTAAATTAATTTTCAATTAAATCCCGAAAATTAACCATAATTAACAAAGCTGAAAATAAACCCAATTTAAATTTGATTTATTCCAGAACTTGAAATAAACCCGAGCAAAACCTACTTTAAACGGTTTGAGCAATCCGTTAGGGTATTCACGTTATTTTATATTTCGTAAAATTTAAAAATAAATAAAATGATTACCCGATTATTATGGCTTAATTTTGCAAATATCCAAATCAAATAAGCATTTTTTATTAGTACTGCATTTTTGAATAATTATTTCCGAACTTATTAGAACAATCTCCAAAACTTTGAGTTGGTAACCTTAGTCAAAGAATCTTTGAAGAGTCGAAAATAAAATAATTAAAATGCGAAAATTTGAATTGTGTGTGTGTGTAGGGATACTTAAAATCTACCCTAAAACAATGGGTCAAACAGCAAGGACCTCGTGGCACAGCACAAGGACCACTACTGTCATCAGCTAAACTTATAACTATGAAGAAACAATGTCCAAAAAAATAGAAGAAATATTTTAACAAATTGTCGAAGATTTAAAAGAAAACTTTCAATCGTCGAAGGGTTTTCAGAAGAAAGTCTTGTGTTATCAATAATGCGTTTGCTACCATGTTTTTTATATGCCGCACAAATAATTTTTAATTTATTATTTAATTTAATTATAATGGAATAATGTTTTTTGATTATACAAATGCTTACTTTATTAAAATGAAAACCATCGAGTTTCATCTCGGAAGCCTAATTGTCATCCAGGAATTTTATTAAATTGAGTTAACTTTTGCAAAAGATGTAAATTAAAAAAAAAATATATTTGAAGCTAAAATTTAAAACTCCCGACTTGATCAAAATATTAATAGTTAAACAAAGACCCAAGTCGATGGTCTTACGAATTGTCTTCAGGAGCAAACGCAGCAATTAAAATTGACCGCACACATAAACGAACCAACATAAAAATATAACATTTTAACAATTCCAACAATAACTATAAACAATTTGTAAAACAGTGGTTCTTAATCGATGTTTTAACTGTCACGAAAAATTACTAAAATCTATTCAATAAAATATTTTTTTTTAAATTAGTGTTACCTCAGAATTAAATTCCTTTCGAAAAACAACAACCCAGAAATTTTTCTTTGACAAATATTCATTTAAGTGATTCAATTTTTAATCAATTATTTATTATAAATAAATAAATAAATTGTCTTTATATTGTACGATTTTAAAATTTAAAAGTTTTATAATTTTGCAAAGCATTTATAAAGAAACGTGTCTTGTAAACATACAAGGGTTAAAAACCACCGATTTAAGATGGCCACAAAGCCTTAAAAAAAAGCGCAAAATAATAATTTAATAATCGTCTAAAACCGTCCACGGTTCGACTTGATGAAGTCCGAGCGCGAAAGAGGTGTCTTTGGCCGATACCTCAGCTTCACTCTGCGGGAAATATTGCTCGACCGATCGGCGATAAAACTGGCCTCCTCCTAAACACTTAAGAATTCAGTATTAGAAATTTGATAAATTAAAAAAGGCCTTCTTCAAAGTTTTAGTTAGCAACTTATTAAATTGATCAAGGTTTACCCATGTAGAACTAAAATTAAGAGATTTATACTTACATCATTTCAAAAAGGAACATCCCTTTGATAGACTGGCTACTTTCAAAAATGATCTTCTGAAGAGGGCTGAAGGTGGCGTGCTATAGTTTCTTACTCCTCTGCATGTCAATTAGTTTCTGTAAAATAAAGAAAAAAAATATTAGCTAAAATTCTTTACTAAGCGTGTGGACTTAAAAAGAAACCCTTAATTTGAATATTCACCTTGGGTTAGAGATTGCAATTAAAAAACTAAGAGCACTTATTTAAAACACAACCATTCCACTGCGTTTTACATTCAAGAATGAATCAGAATCGAAAGTTACATAAAACTGATGTATGTACGTCATAACAATGCCGCAAGAAGAAGACTTGTCCGATTTCAAAAATGATAGGGCCGGCTAAAAGAACTGCGATAATTTTAAATAATATTATCGATTTATTTAATTTAACAAAAACACCTATACAGAGTGTTTCAATAATATTCACCCGCACTGTAATAGAATCAAAGCTTGTTTTATTTAAATTTTGTGGCATGTGTGTGTATATTACATTTTTAATGTGTCTCCGGCTATGGACACTACGGACCCATAGAAAAAATTAATTAATATTGGAATCTGTTCTAAGGTAATACTGGATATGAAGCCGCGGGGTTTTACTACGTTTGGGCGGGTCGTTAAACTAGTGAGTAAGGTCAGTTTACTATTCTCATTCATAACGGCAAGGTCGTTTGCACATCGATGGCCGCCGATGACGTCACGTCATTGTAGCCATTGCACCCAAAGTGTGGGAAAAACTTAACCCTTTGTGTCTATTTTAGAAGGTAATAATTAAGAAGTTATAAGAAGAAGAATAAACTATATAAACTTGTGTAAGTAAGTGTGGTTTAATTTAAAATGCAAGCGTGTAGTTTTCAGTAACTTACAATGAAGGAAAAGGTTTTATCGGAATTAAGGCAAGAAGCATGGTTAAAATTTGGTTATTTCTGAGGAAATAGCAATGGACATGGTTGTTGTAGCTTATAGATGTATATAAATATGCATACTGAGATTATTTCACAATTAAATCTTTAGAAGTGCAGTTTCTATTGTTCGAAACATTGTACTAATGTGTAGTGTAAGTATATCAAAAGGTATTCAATAACGTTAATTGAAGATTACTTACAATCAATTTAAGGGGTGGATCGGGAACAGTCTTCTTCTTGTTACAACTTCAATAACTTTATGGATTGGATTAATTGTATGAGCAAGAACAAAATATGGAAGATCACCTTCATGCATTACATATAAAATACCAATGGAATTGAAAAAGTTACATGAAGATGTTATACAAAATAAAATTGCAATTTCCATATGAATGATTTAGCCTGATCCCGAGAAGATCTCCATGAATAACTAATTGCATAGCATTATAAATGAAATAATATGGTTTATTAAACGATTTACATAATGGGCTAACTAAAATTGTTAAAGCAATTTGATTTTAAAGGTGTATGAATGTTTACATTGTCTTGTTACACCTTAATTTTACTGCGATGGTATGTTTTAAGATTTAAAGTTTAAAAAGTGGAGCAGTAAAAAGACATGAGCAAACAATCTTATATAGCCAGAGTTTATTTTATTTATAGGTAATTGAATATTAGTTTTAATTCATTCATAAGTACTAAAATTTATTTGTTTAAAGGGTGTAAGACTTTAATGATTATTTGAACCAGTTTATAATTGTTTCGAGGCTTGGAATTGAAGAATATAAAAGCAACCACTTTAAATGCCTTGAAAAACTATGGAATATATATGTATTAATCTATGAAGAACTTTATAAACAACTAGAAGTACACAAAGTTGACAGAATAATGTGACTATTAAATTAGATAAGAAGTAGCAGTAGAATCAAATTAATTTAAGTTCCTATTGTATTTTAATAGTCGCAGTATATAAATAAAGTTGAATATAAGCAGTATATATATAAAGTACCATTAAATAGCTTTAATTTATTTTCTGAAGATAATATACTGCAGTGCACTTTTAAATTTAAGAAAGTAACTTAGGCAAATACCCATGCACATTACCAGCGCACTAATTGTTGCATAACGATCAGGCGCTAAACTTTATATAATTCAATTCATATTAATAAAAGACTTATAAAATACTTTATAAGTTATAAATAATAGAAAAAAAAACTCACCCCATAGCACTAAAAGAAGCTTGCAGATGTGATTTATTGATTTTTTTTTTCCTAAAAGGTGTCCATAAACCAGCAGTAATACAATTCAAGATTGAAGACTGCATAAGATTAATGCTTCGGATTTGATGATCCATTGTAGTCAACATTATTTGGAAAACCATTATATTATCTACAAATAAAACACACCTGAGCTATTGATAAATAACAATTAATACACAAATATAACGTGCTTTATTAATTAATAAATTACAATTTTTGTACTGCCATACCTGAGTTTGAATCTAAAGTGACCCCCATTCCTTCAAATAAAATCTCAATGTCTCATCCAGTTTAAAAATTAATATGAAATAAAGTTTCTTTGTGTTGTATTAGAACGTCGTTAACTTCTTCCAATTCCTTTGAAAAGTTTCATCAATTAATCTCAATTTTTCGTTCGTTAATGCCGTCCGTCCTGTTTAATTCCAATTAGTGCAGATATTAATTTGAAGTTCCATTGATTTGTTTTATCATGAATTGCGAGCTTCGTCCCGATCCATCAACCCCCTTCATTACACAATTCGGGACTAAATACTTAAATTTACATTTCTTTTAATAACAACATTTTTTAGTGATGCCGATCAAGATGATTAAATGAGTGACGCATAAGAAACAAACTTTGAACAATCTCAAGATTAGATAATTATAAAAAAGAGTATAAAAAGCAACAATTCAATCGTTTCGATGTTAACAAGAAGTTCTTAATAACATTAAGCTTGGTTGCTTTGCAAATTTGTAAGATGGCAAATAAACAAATTATATTTAACTGAGTGTTTGGATTTTAGACTGAATCGATTGATAATGCAATAAATCCCAATTTAAAGATAGTTAATGGAGATGAAGCCATCCCACATTCATACCCTTATCAGGTACTAAACTAACAACTTATTATTTAAATACAATTATCAATTTGTTAATATAACATTTAAGATAGCTTTATTTTAACATCGAAAGCGTTATAAATAATTTTAAAATTACAGGGTTACATTTTCTCTTCAACTTGTAATGTATAGATCGTTTTCTCATGATGAGATGTTGCCAAAAAGCTAATTTATTTTAAGTTGAGTAAAGTCCCTTTTGCAAACCCTAATTAACAACTACATGAATTAAGAGAATGAACAAAGTTAAATATTTAAAAGACAACAGATGTGACAATATGAAAAACTTTAGAAAATAAACTAAAACATAATTAAAAAAATATAAATATAAAAGTTAAAAGCAGAAACTAAATTAAAAAGGGAAATAACAATGCATTATTTCTTAATTTAAATTATAATAAAAGCACTTTGGCATTTTATTTTCTTAGTGCCTATTTTTCGATTACCCTCGAAATGATTTATCGACTGCATTCCATTTATTTATTTAATAAAGAACCGTTCACATAAAAACTAGTTTTTTCATGAGATGTGATTTCAAATACGCTCGTTTTATTTGAAATCTTTAGAGTATTGAAAAAGGCACTCACCTTTTGATTAAGTTCTGATTTTTCCACATGAGTGACAATCCAAAATGGGTCAGGGATCCAAGCCAATTGTTCTTTAATTTAAGTTAGAACTATCTACAAATAAGTAATAATAATAAGTTAAAAATTTAATAACTAACTCAGAACACTAAAAATAAATTCAAAGTTTATACAACATTTGAAACAAATAAAATAAAATTGATTGGATATCAAGATCTTAACATTACTTTATAAAAACATTTATTACAAATAATGAGTCTTCTCATTAATTTAATTGTCTACAAAAAAAAATACAAAGTGGAATTAAAAGTACTTAAAAAACGAACTTATGAGAGAAAACAACTCAATTTTTCATAGACACCGACTTTGCAACCAATTTAAAATTAAATTAAACGTGTAATAAGTCTTACAATCTAATTTGGGATTGTTTTTATTCAATTTGCTAGTCCACCGAATATTTTATTTTATAAAAAACCCCTTTAAACAAATCAAAAAGGACATACCTGTCGAATAATTAATTTTAGAAGGTAAACTTTTACGAATCCATTTTTTTTGTAGATCTACTCTTCTTCCAAAATTGAAAGAGCTAAATCAATATATAGCTCTAAATTTGTGTTTTACATCAAATGTAAAATAAAAATAAAGGTACGACTTTTCTTTTAATTAATCTTTTTTTGAGGACCTAAAAATATTAAACTATTTAGAAAACTAATTAGTTTGTTTCAAAATTATAGTTACCAAAGTATAAGATTCATATTCATCCAAAAGAAATAATCAAGAATCAATGTCTTCTTCCAAAAAGAATAAATCAAAATCCACTAATTAAAAATAAGTCCCAAATGCATCAAGTTTTCGTCCATCCAAAAGCGAAATAACAAATTCACTTCGAGATAAATCATAATTAAATTTCTGCGTCCAAAATTGAAGAAAACACAATAAAATCCAGCTTAGATTTCTACTTTGTATCAAAAACTCTCAATCCATAGCGTAATTAAATAAAAAAATAACGACCCAGCTTCTATTTTCTCAAGGGACTCTAATTAACTTCTTCCAGAACACTAAAAAGTAAAAATCATTTTAAAAATAATCGTTCTGAGCTTAAAACCTAATTTTTTATACCATATAAAACGTTTTCTTCTATCCAAAAAGCATAAAAATAATAAAATTGGTTCCAGATCGATCAAAATTCAATTTCTTCTTGCACGACCATAAATTATAAACGTTTGCTGCGTTTCGCCCAAATGTATAAACAATTCTTTCGGCCCAAGAAAATTAAATTAAGCTCCGACTTAAATTTCTTCTTCCGAACAAGATTCGGTTTTCTTTGGCTTTTCGAAGTGGTCAATGTCCATGACATTAAATTTATGTATACATGTAACATAAATTCTAAACTTCTGCATCCTAAGATAGCTAACTCTAGTCTGGCTTATAAATATATCTCTAATACAATTACGATAGTAAGACAATAGCTATATGCATATATACATTTAACATCGAGATAATTAATTGCTAAAGATCACTCTTCTAATCACGTCATTTCGTAATGTTTTCTGTGCAACGGACTCACGTCTGTTTGCTGCGAGTGCATTACGATAGGAATATGAACACTGCTCTGATAACATCGGGCCGACTGATAGCCCTGCTGCTGAAGGAACATCTGCTTTTGCTCTTCCTATATTGTTGGTAATCTCTGGATTGTTGATATTGAAGCTGTTGGTTGTAGATTTGCTGTTGGACTATGAGCTCGCCGTTGGTGTACCCAGCTTTGTTCTTGAGAACTGGAGAACCATAGACTTTATGGCTAGGACTGTAAGTGACCTGGGGCTGATCGTACGGTATGTGCTTCCCTGAGTTATTTTGATAAACCATTTTGATCGAGCTTCCATGCTTGTTATAGCTGGGGCATTGCTTTGAATTCGTCGGATAATTGGGTTGATTGATGTACATGGGACTAAGAGCTTGGTACTGCATGGCCCAAGAGTACGCAGCAGCTCCAGGTTGCTGGTAGACCGCAGTGCAGGTGGCCTTCCTGTAAGTGGGCTGGGTCACACCGTAATTCCGATGAAAAACGTTCGGGGGTATCTGGGAATGTTGTCGGTCAGTCATCTTCATGGCTTCCATGGTTGGCCTCATCGAAGACCATCAGCGTTCCTAAATTTATCCGAAACCATCTGCTTGCACAATGGAGTCGAAGGCATAGAATGAGACCCGGCACTTGCAGTCTCCCAATCTCTCATCAAGCTTCTTAGTCGGGCTGCTTCTGCTGCTCGTTCTGATTCACTCCCAGAATCGTAATTGGGACCCTTAATATAAAAACAAAATAATTGAGAGGAACGTTAGTTTTTTTTATAAAGTAATTTACACTTTCTATTTTGTCATCAAGCATTTTGAAGAAATTCTGTTGGCTTGTTCAGATTTCTATAAAATGATTGAGATTTTTATTTGAAGATTAAATATTTTTGAGGACTTACACTTGAGCGAGAAGTGGTCCTCCAAAGGGCTTCGATCGTTTTTCTAGGATCACAGTCTTCTAGTTTTTCATTCAGTTCGGCTTTGTTGTCAATGATTTCGTCTTCTTCGGGTCTTATTAATTTTTTCTGGCCTTTTTAATGGAGTTATAACAAATTGCTATATAAATAAAATACAGTCAACTCGCGTTATAACGAATTTCAAGGGACCCACGAAAAAGTTCGTTATATCGAAAGTTCGTTATATCGAAATTCCTTATTATAAAAGCATAAATTAACAAATTTTTACTCTGTTTAGAGATATAGAATTAATCAATCCAAAACACCACAAATTCGTTGTCGTTTATTAAAATAACCAATATAACGCAGAAATGTAAAAAAAATAATAAAACAATAGAAAACAACAATAAAAAAAAACAATAGAAATAATACAAATAGAAACACGTATAATCTAAAAAAACTCCGTAATTTTAGTTTGTATGCAGGTGACTGTACGTGTCCGTTCAATTGCGTTCGCCAGATTTAAGATACTTGAAAATACACTGTCGTCAAGGTCATGGCTTTGCAAGTAATTGATAATTGATAGTGTTAAGTTTGCATTTCTTTAAGATAAAAAAATCAAAAATTGTGTAGAAACACATTATGTAAATTATATAACATACCTACAGTACTTACTTTTTTAACAAAAATTATTAGACTTAGGTCAAGAAAACTTCGTTATATCGAGGGGACCAAAACCCATTAAAATTTTCGTTATAAAGCGAGATTTTCAAGGGACCGGCGGTTTCTTTCTTTATATCGAGATTTTCGTTATATCGAACTTCGTTATAACGCGAGTTGACTGTACTTCCAAAAGTCCCGATTAAACAGCCCTTGCATTAGTTTTCTTAAATTAAAATAAAAAAAATGTTTTTTTTTAAATAATTTAAAACAAGTACAAAAGTTATTAATTTTTTCTGGGCTTATTAGTAGAGTTACAACAAATTGCTCCCGAAAGTCCCGATTAAACAGCCCTTGCATAGAAATACAAGAGATATAGACCTAGTCACAAGTTGACACCACTAGCACAATATGTAAATTGGAGGTGGTGGTGTAATCAAATTTGTTTTAGAGAATGCTAGAAAAAATGAACGTTTCCCAAAGCAAAATGATCTCTAGAATACGTTCCCGTATAGTAAATTCGATTATATTCAAAAATAAAAATGTTAGACCCATTTAAACTTTTGATTTTGAAAAATAATTAACGTCTAATTAAATCGAAAGCTTCGACATTCCAAAGCGATAATTATTTTTAAAAATCAAAACTTGCAATTGTTCTAACCGTTTTATTGTTGATTATTTTCCGAAATCCTTTTATTTTCGATCGTATTGGACCTTATTCTATCGTAAACCGGTGCTAACTGAAAACCCCGCAATTGGTAACATGTTTTCAAACCAATCTCAACTATGTTTTTTTTTTTCAAATGGTGTGCCAATTAGGATTTAATTTCGAAACGATGGCAAAAGAGGAAGGTAAAAACAACCCAGAAACTGGGGGCCTACCTTTCACCGAAGATTTCCACCGACTGCTTTAGAAGACGTTCGATAAGTTCGATATTTCCAAAACTGACGTCGGAAGGAGGGTGCGATGTAATGTAGCACATATTTGTTCGTAGATTCCTTTCTGTAAAAAAAAGAATGGAAAAAAACATGTTAACACAAAATCTCTACGAAAGCTGTAAGTTTTAATAGAAACACGTAGAATTAATATTCACCTTGTTTTAAGGGTCGAAACTTAAATTTGAAGGAGCACGTATTTAAAACACAACTATTCAGCTTGATTATACATTTAAATCGTAAATCGAAAACGTTTCTAAAAAGTCGTTAATCGTCATATCAGTTAACCCGAAGCCCATGTAAAAAGAGCTTTGATAATTTTAAATAAAATAATTGATTATTTTATTTCCCGCAAACACCGATAAAGAGTGTTATTAAAAATGTCAGTTCCTACTAAAATTCAATCAAGGCTTGTACCTTATTTCTCCCTTTCATTATGACCAGATCTAATTGTTGCTAAATATAATTTTGAATCGTTATTCTTTAAAAAGGAACAAAGCTTAAACCAAAATTAATTTTGAATCGTTGAAATAAAGCCCTTTTTAATTATAGAAACTATAAGACATAAATAGTACACCCTCTTAATCTATAATATTTCCAAAAACTATTGAATTACTTTTAATTTGCAACTTAATGTATTTAAGAAAAAAATAATTCTAGGGGAGGCTTACCTATTGCCAGTTTAGAGCAGTGCCAATTTCAAAATTACGTATTTCTTGTGCGGGGTGCCGATTATTTCGATTCCTTCGGCCCATCCGAAGAAGTGGTTAATCGTGTCCCTCATCACGGAATGCGTTCTTTCCCAGCTGAAAATTAACAAAAACAATTAATATTAAAATGGGCATTACAGAAATGAACAACTGACCCTTTTAAAATGTGTTGGTGGTCGTTAAGTTTAGTCGCCTCTTACGACAGGGCCTGGCGAGCCCGTGGCGCTATTCTAAAGCCGGCCGATCGCAAAGGCCACGGTTGCAATATAAAATTTTATTTTTTTTTCAATTATTTGATTCGCAAGCTCTATTTTCATTACTTACAAAGCCTTTGCATTTAGCTTATAAAATACAAATTAGTTATTATACAAAATATACATAAATTACTTAATTACAAACTATTTAATACTTGTGTACTCTATAAAAAATCTCTTAAGTTTATTGTGTGTCATGGAATTATTGTTAGTTTTAATTATTATAGTTATTAGCTTAACAAGTTGATCCGTCATCGTTCTAGACACTTTCAAAGGAACTGACACCATGCGCAAATTTGCAAATGCACCATTCAATTTTCGGCTAAGGACGTAATGCATTTTATATAAAAAAATTAGTTTAAAATTGAAGCGGCCGTCCGGGTGGGCTGCATTACGTGCAAACGAGCAATTGCAGAAAAAATTAAATCTTGCAGATGTATCTCTAAGTACTTCGTTCTACCTGCAACAACATATAAAACTTTAGTAAAGTTGCACACCTATATACATATTTACACGACCCAAAGATAGAATTAAAGTCACGGAATTAGTTGATTTACTACCGGGGCTCCGTCAAAGGCAGCTTTAAGAGAACCCGGTTAACATTTGCCCTTTTTTTTAAAACGTAAGTCTTTGTAGGTTTTTGTGAGTCAAAGTGTATTTTTTTTAAATTTATTTAGTTTTATCGAAAATTTTTATTTTAGAGCAAGAGCGCCAGGAAATGGCACCGGCTATAGTCGCTAGGGGTACGTAGGCACATCCCCTTGCAATATAAAGCAATTCTATTTTTTGCCAACAAAACATGGTCGAAAAGACATGTTTTTTCAAAAAGAAAAACGTTTTTTTCAAAGCCTTGAAATAGCACGCCTATGGTTTCTTAGGCCTATCCGAAGCCAAAAAGGCTGACAAATCCAAATTTGTATAATTTTTAAATATTGGTCCGTAAATAACGGCGCTACAAATTTCAAAGATACGGTCACAAATAACCGAGCAACTAAATTTCAAAGCCAAATGTTCAACAAATTATAACACAAATCCGAGTGTCGATGTTACAAATAAAAACTATAGGCAAAAACAATTACAGAAAAAAAAGAGATATTAACAAACCCAAGTAGCTGGGACCTACCTTTGAGTTCCATAGGCAGCTGGAAATTCGACTGAAAGAAGCCCGATCGCAGAAGTGATGAGTTTAGCCGATGCCTTCGCACTGCTGACGGTGAAATTCGGTTTCTCCTAAACAAATAAAAAAATATAATTAATAAAATGAACAAGAGAGCTGAAACTAATATGGTGGTTAAATTAACCCTTTAATATTAGAAATGTGTAAATTTAAAAAAAAAGTCGTTAGAATTACTATTCACCTTAAATGAAGGGTTGTAATGTGAATTAGATGCACTAATTTATAATAATAAATAAAACACAACCATACGACTTCGCTGTAAATTGCAAAATGATTCAGAAATCGAAAGTTTTATGTAAGTGCGGATATAGGTCATATCCGTAGACCCCCAAAGTTAAGTTACCTGATATCAAAAGCGATAGGACCAACTAAAAGAGCATTGATTATTTTAAATAAAATTATCGCTTTATTTAGTTAAAAGGAAAACATAATACAGGGTATACGAACGTATTTGTTCCTACGTTATTTTAATTAAACCCTTAATATTCAGTTTATGATGGACAAAGGATTAAGTATTTCAAAAATTATCAAACGGTTACCGCTTTATTCGAATTTAAATTCTTGGTAATGTTCTAAAATGTATAAAATTTAGTTATTGGAAATTGGAAAAATTCAGGGCCGCACTCAAAAACCAAGAACTATGTTATAGAGTTATTGTATCAAATTTCTTTTCGTAAAATAACTTTTGAAAGTATTTTAGATTTATTTAGAATTCAATACAAAGAAAGGTCAAACACGCCATCTATGAACATTCTGCTACACTTAATACTATAAAAAAGTTTTAAGCGAGTTTTAACTCGCTTTTTAATTATATTCTTACTTTAAAACAATACAGAAATAGTACGAAATACTATAAGAGTTATTCAACATCAAATAATTAAGTTCTAATGTGTTTTAATATACAATCTACAAGTATTCGACAAGTTGTCATTAGCAGTACATTAATTAGTTAATTTTTGGATTATTTAAGATCTAACGAGTCTCATATTGTTTAAAATAACTCTTGTAATGTTATTAAATAAAAATATAATAAATAAGATAATAAAAATTATCTAAAAATTTGTTATTGTATTAAAAGTTTATCGGTATGTTCATAGATGCCGCGTGCATAGAACTAAATTTTAAATAAATATAAAATATTTATAATTATCACAACTAAAAGCATTTAATTAGTTTCTTACAGCTAATAATTTATTTTAGAGCTAGAACACACAATGAACTCCTGCGAGGACATTTAATATTTTGTTAAACAAATCAGTCAAACAAAGGTAGTTATATTTGTAAAACACCGTAAACTTAATAATCTAATGTTAAAAGTCGCATAATGTATTCTACAACTTGTATAATATCGTTAAGTATAGATATGAGTACGAAGTCAATTAGAACTGGCTCAAAATTTTGTTTTTTTTTTAATTTCAAGTTTCACATTTCCCCATTCATAAACGTTTACTTTTAACAATATATTAAATCCCCTCACAACGTTTGATGCGTCATGATCAAAATGAACAAAGATGCACATGAACCAATATAAAAGAAAAGCCAATTCACCCTATTGAAATATTTATATTTTCGAAATTCAATAGACTGATTTATTAATGACTTAAAAGTTTCTATGAATTGTTTGGTTTTTCTTTTGTAATTGTGGCAAAAGGGAGGGTATATAATGAATATATTTGTTAGAACGAATCTATCTTCAATTACAAAAGCGCCTGAGAACAGAGTGATGTTAACCAAATGCAATACTACTCCGGAAGATTAGCCCACAATTTTTGACCATAAAAATTTAAAGCAGTTATTTTTTAAAAAAACTAACCAAAAATGTTACTGATCAATATAAATAACGCCAAGTATTTATCATTATATTGAAATTAATTAATTTTAAAATATAGTGTCTATATTAAATTATTAATTACCTACAGTAGTTCATATCACTTGTTTGTAAATTGTAATGTACAACAAACGAGTGACGAAGATGACAAAGCATTTATTAAGTACACTATGTCTCCTTTCTTCAAACTCGATACCACAATAATCTCAAAAATTGGAATGTAAAACTTTTGCAAATACATTAACTAGCAAAAATATTTTGTTGGGAAATATCACTTTCAAATTCGCCCCAAGCATTATTTAATTCCATGAAAACTAGCTTAGCTATTTCTTCATTCGTAGTACCCACTTGCTATAGTAAAATATTAATTTAAATCAATACAGTTATATATATATATATGTAATGTAAACACTTACTTTATCGGGGTGTACTGCCAAACAGGCTTTTCTATATTGTCGTTTGACATCAGCTGCAGTCACCAAATGATGCATCTCGCATTTATTCCACTTGGTATCTTCCCATAAAACTGTATGTACGGAACATAGTAAAGCCCTAATGTTGCCTTTTTTGCCTTCAACCTAAAAAACAGCTTTCTAAATAATAGTTTAATTTAAAAAAAAAAACCTACCCATTCCATAACTTTCAATTTATCTGGATCGATTTCTTTAATTAATTCTTCTTTCCTCATTTCATTGATTGTACGAGGAAAATTATCTTTTTTATTGGCAAATTGATAACCCTGCGATCCCAACAAATCTCCAAATATGTCTTCAGTTGTACTTTTGCTACCTTTCATCTCATTCTTTTGCTCTCCCTTATTTAACGTATCAAAATTCGATCTGCTATAATCCGGTCTTAAATTTAATGGAGATTTCGCCTGATGCAGTGGACTGGTTGAGGGCACTTTGTCTTGAAATGAATTAGAGCCATTAGTGCCACCCGAACGCGAACTATTTATATGTATTGATTTTTCTTCTTCCGCCTTAATAACCGTTGAGGATTCTTCTTCGTTGTCACTTTTCTGAATAACAGGCCCGCCTGGTCCAAAAGGATCAAACAATAAATCATTCGTTAGAGTCTCACTCTTAACAGCGTTATAACTTTCAAAAAACACAGGATTGCTTCCAAGATCGCTTAAGAGATCGAAATTCGAGCTCGGAGATTTACAGATAGGTTCGGTGATAGGCGGCATCGAATTTAAATTTAATAAATCCACTGCTTCCTCTTTTTTTGCTTGATGCTCTGCGTCAATGTGAATATCTTTATTTTCGCATATGTTTACTGGCATTCGTGGTCTCGGTGGTGGCGGTTTAGGTCGAGGAGGGCCCTTTCTTTCTATACTACTTCTCGCAGGAGATTTACTAGCTAAAAAGGCACTTTAATAAAAATGATCGATATACAAATAAAACATTCACCAAAATTATCAATAATTTCCTCCATTTCCAATGCAGAAGAGAATAAAACGTTAGAAGTTCGTTTTGTTTGGTCTTTCTTCCAAGGGGCTGGTTGCGAAGGTGGCCTCTCCGTGTCAGAAACAAAAACGTTAATAGTTGCCGTAAAACGGTCCTGATAATGATCGTTTCCTTCTGCCAAATCATCTAATTCTGACCTGCAATATTAATATTAAAGATGGAAGTAAATAAGTATATTTTTTACTTTGGGAATTGCAAACTAGTTTCCTCCTCTGAAATAAAACCTGTGTGAAATTGCATTTGGCAAATCCTGATGCCGGTTGCTTTTCCTTGCGACATAACACCACCCAATATATTTCTTGCGTGGTAAACAATTACACAAACGTCTCCACATATGCTCGCGTTTATAGGAAGTAAGCACTTGAAATATTTAATTAATAGCTATTACATGATAGTTAAAAAAATCCAACATACTTTTCCTTCGTTAATGTTATACAAACGCATCTTATCGTACTCTTGCATTGTCGATAAAACACATCTATTTTCACTATATACTTCTATATAAGGTCGACAACCATCTCTATAAATATTAGTAAAATTATATCAAATGCAATTAATAGCGATGCCCTTAATATCATACCTAACTTTGGTAAATAGAGGAATAGGTTGCATTTGCAAGGATATTAATGTTATTGGTTTGTAATGTGGATGCGTTACTGGGCTTCTCAATATCTCTGTCATATAATACAAGCATCGTATCTCCGAGGGCTGTAAATTCGGAGGCATACGTTTTACAGCAAACAATTGTAAAGCATCTTCAAACAATTTAAAAACCCCAACGTAAAGCAGCAACGCGCAAAATACAGTAGCAGAACTGGATTTTCCATCCTAAAAAAATTAATAAGCACTTAGTATGATATTTTTTTAAGAACCGTTAAATTAGTAATTAATTACCTATTCAATTATTTAACAAATAACAACATTCGCAGTTTTATATACGTAAAGTTCTGCCTTGCGAATCGCTTTAGTTACTAAAAATCATATTGACGATCCCAACGAAATCTATAGCAATTCATAAATTGTAGTTTCGCATAAATATCCGTTAAGTATTTCCCTATTTGGGACTAATGGTAAAACCTGACTTACATATCCATTCTAGTGAAAGTTTTTAGTTGTCTAGATCTGATCCACATTTATATGTTTTTCTAGGAACATTTTAGATATAATAAAAATGTTAAACATTGTACACAAAAATAAAATTTTATGAGTGCCGATGCATTTCGTTGGGTACGTCGATATACAAAAACTCACCATACAATTTATAGCGCAAACGTTTCTGCTGTCCCCACGTAAATTTTGATACATATCTTCACATAACTGATAAAGAGAGTTGAGTAGAGGTGCTTTAAAATGTTGAGGATATGCAAACGAGCAATCTAGAATTTTTACTTGTTGAGATCTCATCTGATAAGGTCGACCTGATAAGTTGTATATAGAGAACTTCAAGTTTGGATCCCTCGATTCTAAAAATAGCTTCACGTCCTCTATGTGATTAGCTCGATATGCTGATTCCAAACCTTCCGAAGGCAAAGGCATAATCAAAATCCTTGATGTTATGTAAGTAATATCCAAATCTGAACGTGCAATAGACCTAATAAATTATTAAATAATATTTAATGAAAAGAAAAGCTATACACTTACTGCTGTACAGTTTGCATGACCCTTGTGCTAGTGCCTTTAAGATTTCGAAAGAAGCTGCCTGCTCCACCTTTAATTGACGAAAGCAATCCAGGGGATGCCTGCTTACTATCTGCTTGTTTAGGTAAAGGTGCTTTTTGAACAACCTATTTGTAAAAATAAATAAAAATACTAATTTAATATTTGTTGATGCTTACTGCTGGAGGTGGTCGAGGAGGTTGCAATGGTTTGCATCCATCATTCATTTCATTCATATCCACTTTGTTTAAATTAATCTCTGCAGAACAAATAAAATTCTTAATGTCCAACGGTTCGTTTAAATTATATCCTCCCATTTCTGCTATAACTGAGATCTGCTCTAACACATCACCTATTGTAATCCTCTCCTCTGGATTTATTTTAAGCATATCTCCTTAAAAATTATAATTTATTTAGTACCAACCATTAAACTATACATACATATTTACTAATAAGGCGATGAAAGCAAACATATTTTTGATCCGAAGGAAATGTGTAATTTGCATTGATAATTCTTAATTTTGCGCCATCTTCGAATGGATGCCTCATGTAACAAAGCGTGTATAAAATGCAACCTAAAGCCCACACATCAATAGGAGGTCCAATATAATAATTATTCCAAGTATCTATCATTTCTGGGGCTCTATACATAGGAGTAGTAAATTGAGCAAGCTGTAATCACAACATATTTATATTGTTTTCGAGCAATTTTGTAAAACTTTACATTTTCTTCTAAAGTTTGTCTTTGATTTGCAGACCATGTAATATCAGGCTGAAATACTTCTACAGTTGCCGAACCAAAATCGCATAGTTTAGCAAAGCCATCCTGTGTTAACAAAACATTTTCTATTTTAAGATCGCGATGAATAATTGCAGGCGATTGTGAATGCATATAAGCTACAGCTTTGGAGATCTGATAAGTCAATTTTGTTATTATATCGCATTGTAATGCTTCAATGCGATTTTTTAATATGTCCATTAAGGAACCTCCTACAAATGATACCAATGTTTAATAAGTAATAAAAGATATGAGACAAACAACCTCCACAAAATTCTGTTAATATAAGATATTCTGTTTGGCCTTGCAGAACAAGATTCTGTTCAATAACTAATAAAGACATATACTGTATTATGTTTGGATGTCCACAAAGTTTTCTTAAAACAAAAGTTTCTTTAATCACATTATCCTTGTGCTCTTGGTCAGCGGCAAGTATTCTCTAAAATATAATTTTCATTATACCTAAAGTTAAAGTTTAGTTTTATACCTTCAAAGCATAAATTTTACCAGTTGCCACATCTTCTGCCGCATACACAATTGCAAAACCACCTAAAACAAAGATTTGAATAAGAGAACCATACAAAATCAATACTTAAAATAACCTTCAGCAATGACTTTTTGTATCCTTAACTTTATATTCGATATTTCGACTATTTGTCCCACAAAATTGTTGTCTTCTTGCCCATTATTTGGAGTACTAAAGTATTCAAAGCAGATTTAAATAATTCGCCCATTTCACACTATTACTTGTAACAACAGGATCTTCCACAACATAACTGTAAATTTAATGTTAGTACACTTGAATGAAAAACATAGCCTGTGATTTATACTGACACGAATTAAACTACAAAAATAATTAATAATAAACAATTATTGCACTTCTTTTAATTATGTATTAACTGCTGTTAACAATATTCTTAAGCAGTAGACAGAATGTCGAACGTCATGAAGTCTGTTTTTTTTACATAGGCGTACTAACCTTATCATGGTAATTGGCAAAAAGCACTAGCTCTACTTAACCTCAAAATATTGCCAGTTGTTTATTGATTTTGTAAAACGTTGATGAAATAAAATTGATTATCCTGCAATTTATAAAAATGCTGTAAGGTATTGTATCAATATGTCACAAACAGTTGATGATATTAAACCAATTTTACCAAAGACGGGACAACTAATTACAGATGAATTACCAGAATTTGTGATGTGCAAACCACGATTGATACCCTTAAAATATGTTACATTAGAAAAACTAGAAAAAATGCAAAAGTTTCAAAACACCTCAACAGATGAAACAAAGGGCAACGAAGAAAACCAGTTTTAAACTTATTCCATAAGCACAATGAGCTACACTCCATTAATATCTAAAATTATTATTTCCTTCTTCTTATCTGCAAACATTTTATACAGATATGGAAATTGGTTTCGACAACACATAATTGTTACACTAGTCGTGCTACTCGCATGGTATTTTAGCTTTTTAATAATATTTGCTTTGCCTTTAGATGTTGTTTCGGTGAGCCTTTTTTTTAACAAATAACTTCTTATTAATCTTTTAATTGCTTTACAGACAGTTTTCCGACAATGCCTTGAAGAACATCATGATGTTAACATGTCAATTCTAATAAACAATTCAACAATAGTGTGTCGAGAACCATGGAGTCATGTTCCAAATAAAGCATTTCCCAATTTGTGGAAAACAGTTTATTGGTCTTCGCAGTGTTTAACTTGGTAATATATTATCTTGAAATTAATTTGAGCTTTGAAAGAAACTCCTTTCTTACTTAGGTTGATAATGCCAATGATGCAATCTTATATAAAAGCTGGCGATTTTACTGTTCAAGGCAAATTAAAATCTGCATTAATCGATAATGCTATTTACTATGGATCATACCTTTTCATTTGTGGGATTTTATTGATATATTTAGCCCTAAAGCCCGAAGTCAATTTGGATTGGTATTTTAATTTATTTTAAAGTACATTCTTTAATATATTTGCTTCCATCAATTTCCTTTTCAGGCAAAAACTTAAAGCTATTGCTTCATCTGCCAGTAATACATGGGGCTTACTTTTACTGGTGTTATTATTAGGATATGCGTTAGTTGAAGTTCCTAGAAACCTATGGTACAGTTCTGATCAGACTTACGTCTTACATTATGCATATTTTAAAGCATCTAAATTAAGTTCGGATAAATGCGAAGCCGAAGAAACAGTCGATGATGTGTTAGAGGTTGGTCTTTTTAAATTGTTTAAGTTGTATGGAATCCTGCATAATTTTTAATTTTAAGTCTCTTCAAGCAATATCGATGAGTATAGGACCTGGACATCCACTACACCAAAACTTGGAGACTATTTTACACAAAGTTCCAATCGAATTAAGAGAGCGTATGAATAGAAGACGTTTACCTGAAGATACTTCCATAGATCCACCATCGGAAAAGTCGCTCGTTCGATTACATAAACAAGTACATACATACAT
Source organism: Sinopyrophorus schimmeli (assembly GCA_036325965.1). Lineage (NCBI taxonomy): Eukaryota > Metazoa > Arthropoda > Insecta > Coleoptera > Elateridae > Sinopyrophorus > Sinopyrophorus schimmeli. The sequence goes on along the minus strand of JARFIZ010000064.1, from coordinate 272,696 downwards.
ACATTATTCCAAGTATATGTGTGAAATTTATCTTACGGTTTAGGTAATAAAGTCGCTTCAAGTTTTACAAAGAACTGAAACGCAATGGAATATTCTGGTTGAAAAAATTTTCAATTTAGAAGACGTACTAAAGAATTTATCATCGAGGGATCGCAGATTCAAAGGGACCTTTCCCAAACCTAAAAGACTCATCACGAGATACTTCTATAATTCAACTATAGGTAAAACGCTCTTTAATTTCCGCGGAGCGTCTTTCAATTTTGTATTTTAGAATGGTACTGGAAATGTGTCATGCGGAGGTACACACAGAAGCTTTTGGCTATATTAGCTGGAGTATTATCAGTCATTGTAGTGTGGTCTGAAGTGACGTTCTTCAACAAACAACCAGTTTTATCAATATTCGCAGTAATAGTGAATGTAGCTAAAGTTAAATATGATTACTTCACAATAGAGGTTTGCTTTGCAAAAGTGTTCTGACGCCTATAATGCAATTAATCTCTTTTAGGTGCTTTCTACGATTGTTATATTGTACTTATGCTATTGCGCGTACTCCACTGTCCTAAAAATAAGGGTTTTAAACTTGTATTATTTAGCACCCCATCACCAAACAAATGAGTATAGTTTAATCTTCTCAGGAATGATGTTAAGTCGACTTACTCCACCTTTATGTCTAAACTTCTTGGGTTTAATTCACATGGATAGCCACATAATTAAGAAGCAAGTATTAGAGACTTATTACACTCAGGTACAGCTTTAGCAGTTGACAAAATGAAGGAAGGGTACAAATATTACTTTCAGATCATGGGTCACATGGACGTCATTGAGATCATCTCGGATGGTTTCAACGTTTATTTCCCAATCGCAATCTTGCTTTTCTGTTTGGCAACGTACTTTAGTCTTGGTGCGAGACTTCTATCAATGATAGGCTTCCATCAATTCGTCGGTGACGATGAGATCACAACCGACTTAGTGGACGATGGTCGAGAACTCATTAAAAGAGGTAGTAACATTGAGAGCTTTATAACTTTTTTATAATACGAATTTTAGAGAAACGTAGAAGACACAGAACTGAAGAATCTACGAACAGAAGGCGCGAATTTCAAGAACGGTTCCCAACGAATGGGAGATTTGGTGCAAGGAACAGTACAGATACAGGTAACTAATCTAATTATTTAAAACGACATCATGTTAATTCAATCTTCTTTTTGTTATCAATTTTTAATGAAAGTACGACCAGCGAGTCGAGAACTACTCGAATCTACGCGTTCAAATATTTTGAAAGAGGGTAGTTTAGAATCCTATGATGGAACTAAATTCGTTTCGGATGATACTAATAGCAGCAGTTTTCAATTCGATGGTGCCGAAGGAATCGATTCTAGGTTTGGCGTTAGTACCCATAAGATTATTGACGAGCTCTTCGATCGCGAAGGAAGTGATTTGCCTGCATTCTCAGATAGCTATCAAAATAAGAATTACAAGAGGGTTGGGCCTCCACCGAGAGGCATTTTCGACGATGTTTAAAAATTAATCAAATGGTTATGTGTTTCTAATAAAACGGAAGGGTATAAGGGGTTATGGTATTTGCGAAAACCTTGTTATCTCTTGTTGGAATAGCATAACGAAAGTGCTGTATAAGTAATCAATAATATGTTTAATATTCACAAGTTTTAAAATGTAAATTGTTAAATCGTGCAATTAGAAATAAACTATAAAAAGTAATTGTTGTATATATGGCACCTTCTTTTTAAGATTAAAAGGCTAAACCCAGCTAATTCTCTCTACATAGACTAGATTTGAATATCTGTAGGTCGTGTAGAACCTGCAGTCATCAAAATAGTATTCCCTACTTCAAAAATAGAAATTATTCGCTTACCTCCAATATACAAGACATACTCCACGCCTGAGTGGCCGAACTGTCCTTACAGAAGGCTCCATCCGAATTCGTTAATTCCGGTAAACCTCTCCATTCCGATGTCTGAAGTGCAGTAAAATGCTTCGACAGTATTACTTCAATATCCGTTATTGTTTTAGGTAGTAAACCATTTTTTTCCGCAAACAGCAACTTCGCTCGTAAGAAATATCCCACGGGCCACACCCACTCCTGAAAAGAAAATATGTAATTATATTTTCCACAAAAGCCTTTTGAATATTTATGTACAGGTCCTTGGTGATAATTAAAGCCGCAAGCTACTTTCGAATCGCCAGATTGGTTAGAGTTATCGTAATCTCCACAATATGCCCAATCCTCGGGATCTAAAGTCTTCATTCCCAAAGGCCCCAACAAATACTTCTCGGCAACATTCAGTGCGATCCATGCATGCTTTGGATCAAACAATTCCGGTGCCTAAAAATGTATGAAAATGCATCCTTGTTAACATAACAATAGTTTAAACAAACTTACCGCTACCATTGCAATTGGAAAATTGCATCTCAACTGATAGTCAGGCCAACGAAGCACTGCTCCGTATGTATCCTTATAAACGCCTCGTTTATTAATTAAATCACTATGTCTTCCCTCATTCAATTCTGGATCTATCCAAAAATGTGTCTCGAAATGACTTTGAATCTTGTTAGACCATTGATTAAAGCTCCATTTTAAAACACTTCCACTCTTGGTGGTCCTTTCAACACCACTATAGGGATAGCTGTTGGCTTCGTTCAATTTTGCTAGCCACGTAACGACAGCCTTGGATAAACCAATCAGTTCTACAGCAGATCCGTCACGAGACGTAGCTGGTTTGCCTCTATTTCCAGCTATATCAGAAGAACCCATTTTATCCATCCAAGTCCCACAATTCCATTCGTTGCCTCCATAAATAAAACCTACAAAGTACAATGTGAAAACAAGTCTAATGATTTTTATAAGTTCTCGCCTGTTTCGGGGTGCACTCCGATTTGGTTATTAAAGCCCTTATCAGTCATATGAGCATCAATCTGTCTTCCGGCATTACGCTCTCTAAACTTCAGCCCTTGGAAGTGCACGTTAAGAGCTTCTTGCATTACTTCGCACAACGGTTGTTCTACAACTCCTACGGCAACTGCTGAGGACTCATCTGTGGGAAAAATTCGAGATACAACGTCCATTAGAATGTTTTTGCCCTCTGGAGCTTCTTCGACATACGATTTAATTGAATACAACCACCACCATACAGCATCTCGACAATTAAATCTAATAATATATTTTTTAATTTTTACTCAATAAAACTTAAATTCGTTTACCTCGAATTGTTACCTCCATCTAATAGATTGGGAATGAGGCCATGTCGTAGGCAAGCAGCATACCCTAAGATGTGGTATCGGGCTTCTTGGTATCTCCCAACCAAAATAAATAAACCCCTCAAGGCTATGAAAGTATCTCTTCCCCAGTTTCTCATATAACCGGTGGAGAAATGCGGCAAACCTTCGGATTTTCTTATTTTATTAAATTAAAACATGATCGTGTAGCTTTCAGCTTACCCGCTGATAAAGTAACACAAGCTTGCGTTTTTTGACCATCAATTTCCTTAATTGGTGGATTTGGGGGGCTTAAACTTGGCGAAAGAGCCGGTAATTTGGCCGATTTAATAAAACCAGCAAACTGTAAGGAACCTAAAGCCAAAGCTCTAACAAATGTTGATCCATTCATGACAGAACTAAAATTACTTTCTACAAAAAAAATCCAAGGATGAAATATGTTTACTTACTCTGACATAAGACTATAGGCTTTGTCTAATAGCTTAGGATAAATCGCAGTAATAATTAGATCAAAATAGCTTGGAATTAAGTACCGAGGTAAGCACTTAAGCGAAGCAGTATGTTTTTCCAACCATTGGCCTAATTCTTTTGTCCCATCGTCTACCTTTAATCTTTGCCATATATAATCTAAAACGAGTCATTGATTGGGATTAATTCAAACATTAGAATCAAAATTTAACCTATCATCCAATTCCCATTTCGTAAATTATCGCACATAGGATGTCCTAAATCATTAGACGTACGAATAACAGACAACAGAGACATAAATCCTTGAAATCCACAATACACCAAAGCTCTAAAGTTTGGAACATCGTATGCATTAAAACCTTTGCCATCGTCTCTCTCTTCTTGATCGCAGCGATAAAGCACGCGATTTAAGTCGGCCAAAGTCAATCTATCAATTATTTCCATAAAAAGATTTGTTTCTTTACTTGTTAGAATTCCTATTGATTTATGGAGCGCCGCTATTTCTTGCTGTACACCTTTTGACAATGAAAACCTAAAACCGATCGCCTCGTTAGTACATCTAATTAAGTTAAATAAAAGAATGTCTAACTTTAATGCTACCACACTTCCAGGCTTGAAGTTCTTGAAATTCAGCTGAATCATATTCGAATTTCCTGAATTTCCCAGTTCAAACACATCAGATTTTTCCAACTGGATGTGTTGCTTAATATCTACATAATACTCTGATAAACCGTTAATATATTTCTTACTTTCCATAAATTTTTGCGGCTGCCCATATTTTGAATTACCATTTCTTAAAGATAAACTTTTATCGATATATTATATAAAAAGACTAAAGACATTACCTGTGACCAATATGACTCATGGTGGCTTCTATAATAATTTCATCTAAAACTCCCTCTACACTAAGCGGCTTAATGGGTCTTTGGTAATCTGCAGCATCTAAACGTGGATGAGAAAATGCTGTAAAAGCAATCAAAACGACCGTTTGATGTTTGTTTGGATCATGACGAGTAACAGCCACAATGTCAGAATCTATTTGATCAACATAAACCTGTGTGTATCCTTCTATTCCTAAATTAAAATGTAATAGATTTAAAGCTTTCTTAGCCGCAATAATTCCCGAATTCATTGATACGTATCGAGAGTCATCGGTTGGCTCCTTCGACCAATCCGTGTAAGACCTATTTTCGTTGACCACATGTATCTGAAATTATTTTATGTAAAATGAGACGTGTAAAGTATTAGTTCACACTAACATGGTGATTGACGAGCTCGTCGTATCCTCTATTGGACCCACTCGCACAACAAGCCATATTTACTAATGCCGCACTAGGTAGCAAATCAAAAACTGAACGTTTCTGAACAGGACTGGGGTTATCGTGAGTTAAATCTAAGAACAAAGCTCGAGCCACAGATGCAACTAGAGGCCTAAAGTGTGGCTGAAAAAAAGCTCCTACTGGATCTCCTCCATATCGATAAACCAAACGGCCTTCTTCGTGAGAGTCCCACGCAGACATTGCTTCTACATAAATAAAAAGTACCTATTTACTATTTAATTAAAAGCGGAATGAAATAATTACCTCTTATTAGAGACGTGATACCCAATCGATTTACAAACACGTTATCTAACTGATCGGAATTTGTAAATAATTCAGCTACAACGTACAAATCAGGCTTAACTCTTCGGGCACAGTCTAAGAGATATTCAGCTACATGTATAGGCGTTGAATGGCAATTATCTAAACGAATCCCGTCAAAAACTTTAGCAGTCTCTTCGACGTACTGCTGCATATGCTTCCACAAAAAGGGGGAGTCTTCTGGTTTGTTTCCAAACCTGCAAATGTCTAAGTCAAGGTTCTGGCAACATCACATTTAAGTAAATGATAACTAGCCTTAATTTTACGCTATCTCCCCACGCAATAAGTTCCCTTCTAATGTAAATGTTGGAATTTGAGTCAGCAAAGTTACCCATTGGATCAGCATTCATGACCCATCCATTATGAGCCATTAAATATTTGGAATCTGTACTAAACAAAATGTTTTCATACTCTTCAATAGTTTTAGGCTTTCCATAATCCGTAAAATACCTAAACAAATTTTCTAACTTAGTTCTTTTTATTTTAACACCTTTCATAAGTACAATTACCTCGGTGTTAAAGGATCGTTTAAAGTGATCTTAGTTACCTTTGGTCCATCATGTTGTACCCTAAAGTAACGAATACCGGCAATAACGTTCTCAACAGCTGCATTTAAATGTAAATTTAATTCCTCTATTGCTAGTTTGTTCAATTCATCTAATTTCGTTTTAAATTCTTCTCCACAGTATCTCAATCTTGTTTCTTCGTCGAAAGCACCAGGTCTATCGTATAAAAATGTTAGCGCTACTTTAGGCACGCACAGACTTGATTACCTATAAACATTATAGATTTCAAGTGCCAAATCCATGTCCACCGTAGCTGCCATCCGTTCATATGAAGGATGCCTAATTAAAATCAGATTTTGGTTCCCAGTCTTCGGCTGCGAAGGTGCTCTTTTTCTTGCGAGAATCAAGAATTCGCTCACTAATTTTGTGACATTACAAATCATCATTTCAGATAATTTAATCTGAGGTAAAACCTTAGTATGTAACGCATGCCGAATCGCCTAAACAATTTTAAATTATATTTAATTTAAAGTTTTAATAAATTATTTACATTTAAGTGATCCTCCGTTGAGATTTGTGCTGGAATTCCTTGGGTATCGTAGTAGCTATTTTTAACTTCCAAAGAAAAAATGTGTAAAGCGGCATCTAAAAGATAAGATGGTCGCAGGTATGAACAATTTAAGCAGTTATATGTACTCTCAGGATGTTCATTTAACCATTCGGTTTCATTCGCAGTGTGATTTAAAACGACATCGCAAATAGAAAGCACCTACAAGATAAAACTTTATTAAAAATGTAATTCTTTTAATTAAATCACACCTTCCATTCTTTTCGCATTTTAGCTGTTAACTTGCCTATGTCGGCAAAAGTTGTCTTTATATTATTGCTATCAAAACTGGAATTTAATTGTAATTGAGCCCTAAGACTATAGGCGGAATTCGATTCTCCGAGTTCCTACAAATATTAATTAAACAAAGCCATTCAAATTACTCCGATCACATACTTGGATTGGTGTGAAATGAATCATATTGTACCCAGACTCTTTTCCAACCATTAACTTATTTTCCCACAAAGTAAACGGTCCTAAACATTTCGAGAGAACCGTTTGGCATTGGACGCAATTTAAATGAAGTACTTCTGAGTTTCCATATTCTAGGATAGGATCAACAAGGAAATAACCTGATCCCTGGGGACCAGATTCCTTCCTATAATAACACAGAACAATAGCATCAATCAATTATTAAATTCAATAATATTTACGCATTTTCATAGATGTAATAGAAATGAAAACTTCCAGCTTTCTCAACAGTAAGCTGAGTATATAATGTCGTATCATCGTTGCTACTGCAACCTTCGTCTTTTTGCCATTCTAATAGGTAATAACGATTTCTATCAAACTCGCAAATGCTATCTTCCTTCTTCTCAGGATAGTTACAGTATAAATGAACTTTATGCCCTTGTAACGAAGGACCTAATCGAAATTGTAGCTGCCAATTCTTTTCTAATCGATACAAAGCCGAATCTGAATGTTCACCATCGTTCAAACTTAATACACGTACTTGCGTCAATAACTGCATATCAATTGAATATTTACTTGACAGATTTCTGATATGCAATCAATTCTGATCAGATTTTACAATATCATCTACGAATAGAAGTAACTTAAGTCAATAAAGAGTTATTAACACATTACCCGTTGCAGAGTCAACTGGACTAAAAGAAGGATAATTTACGAATAAATAATTTTTAAACGACTGACCTTATCAACTTTTAAAAGTACGGCAAAGGTGACTTTGAAATTCAAACGAATCCTGGTAATCTACATCTGCGTCCTTCACAGCTTATTTTTGAACGTCTTTTATTCTGATAGATAAGTGCTCATACACCAACACCAATATTTAATTAATTATCAACAAATATGCGTATTAAATAAGCATTTACGATAAAAATTCGTGGACGAAGAGGAACAAATGGAAAAATACAACCAAATAAAAACCACTTCACAACGCAGTAGTACCAATTTCAAAAACAATAAAAAGAGTTACCAAAAACATATGGTAAACCTAAATGGAAGAAAATGGTAGAAAATCAACATGTAAAAAAGTAATATCAATTTTAATTTATAAACTGTATTACATGCAAAACAGAGTGATATTTATTCGTAGTACAATACTAGTGATAGTTCGTAGTGACAAGTTTAATTATGGACAAAAAAATGTGTAATATAAGTAAGAGTTTGGATACTGAAAGAGTTGATTGTTCTAATCATGAAATAGAATTAAATAATAGAATATTTAGTGTTCAGAGTGACGAAGAATTACCTCTGAAGCCTCTTACCAACCAGGATAACTCAGTAGCTTGGCTGAACGATGAAGATTTTGGTGATGATCTTGAAAACATTAACATCAACAACTTTTTTCATCGAGTAGATAGCGATCAAATTATTTATCAAACAAAAAAGAAAGGATTGAAATTAATAGGCAAATATGTTATGGGAGACTTATTAGGCGAGGGCTCCTATGGTAAAGTTAAAGAATTATTAGATTCTGAAACGTTATGTAGACGTGCTGTGAAAATTTTAAAAAAGAATAAACTACGAAGAATACCAAATGGGGAACAAAACGTGCAAAGGTAATAGTTCTAGGTTATTAATAAAGAAAAATGGAAATATATATTTTGTACTGTCAATTAAGCAATTGTTAGGTACATCAATTCACTTAATAATACCTAAATAATTTTCAGAGAAATTAAGTTACTGAAAATTCTTAAGCATAAGAATGTTATAAATCTTATTGACGTATTATATAACGAAGAGAAGCAGAAGATGTATTTAGTAATGGAATTTTGTGTGGGAAGTCTACAAGGGATGTTGGAAGCAACACCATCCAAGAAATTTCCATTATTCCAAGCCCACGACTATTTTTTACAACTAATGAATGGGCTTGATTATTTACATAGTATGGGTATTATTCACAAGGATATTAAACCAGGAAATTTACTGTTAACTTTAAAACGCGATTTAAAGATCTCTGATTTAGGGGTTGCAGAAGTAAGAACTTTACGCATTTAGTAAAACTAATTGTGAGGACCCTTGTATTTTTAGGCGTTAGATTCATTTTCAGTTACCGATACTTGTTATACTGGTCAAGGATCCCCTGCATTTCAGCCTCCTGAAATAGCCAATGGTTTAGAATCGTTTCCAGGTTTTAAAGTGGATATTTGGAGTAGTGGAGTAACTTTGTAAGATTTTACGCAAAGCCACGGTTGGGATACGTTTTAAACATATTTTTTAGGTACAATATAACGACAGGTTCGTATCCATTTGAAGGCGACAATGTTTATAGGTTATTTGAAAATATTGGGAAGGGGACATTCACTATACCATCACACATCGAAGAGCCTCTTCGAGAGTTATTGATGGGCATGTTAAGAAAGGACCCTGAAAAACGATTAAATTTACAACAAATAAAGCAACACGCGTAAGTGATTCATATTATACCTAGTAAATGATAGAATCGATAAATTTTTAGTTGGTGTAATCGCAAGCCGGCTAGAGACTCCGTAGAAGTTCCCATTCCTCCTTTACGAGATGATGAGTCGCATAACATGACCGTTTTACCTTATTTGGTGGATCATTACTATGAGAGCCGTAGTGAAGATGGTGATATTCAATATTTTACAGAGCACCAATTGAATGGTAACAATTAATCAAGATACGAATGCATTACTACTTTAATAAACTATTATACTTTGTAGAAGAACGAAGGAAACATGAAACTAATCAAAGTAACGGCATTGCACAAACCAATCAATCGCAACATAGTTCAAGGAGAAGATGGCGAAAACCGATGTCCTGCATTACAGTAAAACGTTTCCCAGGCTGTAAACAATCGTGACATATTTTTTGTCAGCTTATTGAACAATCTTTGCTGATTTAAATATTTTTGATATAAAAAATTTGCTGTAAATCTATTGCAGTACCGATAAATTTATATTGTTGTTTCATAACTTATGTTTTTAAGTTTATTATTGTTATTGATTTTTTTAAGCGACTCGCTCAGTGATCGATTGAATTTTAAGATTCATATTAAAGTTATTGGAGTGCCATACATAGTAAAATAAATTATGCTGAAATCGCAATTACTAATCTATTTTTTTTTAAATTCATTAAAACTTCTGACAAAGATAGCAGACATCCAGCTCATAATAATCTCACTTTAACTAACACAACACACAATTATTTTACGAAATAATAAGTTTGTTAAAAAAAAAAGAAATTGCTAAAATCCCAAGAGTATACTACAATTATTTATAACAAACTGTATATATAAAATTCGTCTTCAAAAATCTGATCTTTTATCTCGATTTTTATTTCGAGATATTGTTCTAGCTTTGAAAGCTGCAGCGTTCAAAAGGTGCTAAAAAAATGAATACATTAGCGTTAAAAAATAACAACGTTCAATTACTAAATTACCCTTTCCAGCTTTGTTTGTTTAACAGTAGGTGCGTGGTAATTAGAATTCTACTACCCAGTTGAAAGATATCTCGAAGAAGTTCATTTTCGGCTAAATGCATATTTATACCAGGCCCTAATATGTGACAAAGTGCGTCGTACTGTTTTCTACGCGTCCAACTGTCTAAAACGAGTACCTCTTTCCCAAATCGTATTTGCAACTCTGATAACTCGTCGTTCTACAAACGCAAGTGTTAAAATTACTCAGAACTCTTTTAAGAACAACACTCACCTCTATATAATGCAATATATCTCTAAAAGTAGCCCTTTGTTGTTTCCTATCCTTTTTCGCTCTGTACTTGTGAGAATCTGTAGCTAATTGACGAAGCTTTTCTACAAGATCTGGTGTAAAATCTTCGGCAAAATCATCGTGGAAATCTCTTCCCAGTTCAAACACAGTAGCAAAAGCTTCACCTGCAGATAAACGAACTTCTAGATGCGGAGAATCGAGTAATTGCGATAGTTGAATCAGAGATCTGCAAATGATTTCTTAAAAAAATAGAAACATGCGTTTAAAATGCTTACGGGAGTAAGGAATTATTTCCCATCATGGAATATACATCGCTGGGTGCCATAAGTGTGAATAAAAGAGTCCAGGAGCTTAAGGCGGCAGCATGGAGTGTTGCAACATCGGCAGCAATATTTGGTATAGATCCATCACCCTTTAAATAACTTCCTGCAAATATAACTTGCAGTTGCTGCATTAATTCTAATACGTCCCCCATTTCTCCTCCTGCTAAATAAGTCAGAAGTCCTAACGAACCACAGCACTACAGAACATAAATATTATAAATAACAGTTTAATCGATTGTTTGTTAAGAGTAACCTTTGCCCGAGCCAATGCAGGTACCGAATTATCATTAGCCGTTATACTCAATATAGACTTTAAGCTCTTGGTAACTTCTTCACAAGCAGCACCACTTCCTAATTGGATACATAATAAGGGGGCTAATTCAGCAGCTGCACCTTGCTCGACGCCTCTTCCTTTACGTAAACTTCTTTCAATGCCATCTGTGATTGTGAGTCGACTAAAATTTTATTAACATTAAACTTAAATAAATTTAATATATGCAAGCTGATTTACCGATCATAAACGAAGTCAGTAATATACTTTTTAATAAGTGCTTTAGTAATAGCTTCAAAACACCTAGTTCGACCTTGTGCTGATTTTTGAGTAATTCCATCTAAAGCTTCTGTAAGCTTATCTTCAAAGGCATCTTGCAATGTTACTTCATCTACCTCCTCAATTCCTTCTTCGACACTGTGATTTTCTGAATAACCACTAATCAAACTGTAATTGTCGTTCATAGAGTCCTCATCGGATGTTTGGAGAGAACCTTCATTCTTATTACGATCTATAAATACTTTTATTTAGCTTGAAATTAACGAGGATTCAATAAGTGCAATCAAAATGTAAACATTTATAAAAACATTTGCCTACACAAAGACCTAAAAGGAAACCTAAAATATATTTATAGCTTCCATATGTCACATTATCCAACTCATTAAATACTTGAAAAATTCACTATTAATGACGCCACAACCAATTCCACAATGCTTACAAATATTTCGCCGTTATTTATACAATAATAGAATAGAACATACCTGACTTTCCTTTTCGTTTTCCCTTGGGCATGGTCAAAAAGTTATATAAACTTCTCCTTAAATTTACTAAATAAAACAACTAATTTAACACTTGATCAAGACGGTAAACAGTTTCTTATACTCTTTTGTTCGTATATATGAAATATATGACATTTAATTTGAAATGAAATTATATTAAAGCACAATAACATGTTTTTCGTTGAACGTCAGACGGTCAACTTACGTTACGACCGCGAAACTGTCTTCTTTATAGCACCGAAATTAGCTACAATATTGCACAACTATTGATAATTAATACATTTCTCCAAATATGAATCACTAACTCCGAATTGTTCATAAATATAATAAAAACCGTTTAATATACGAAATAATTAGGATTAGCTTCCTAACACTAAAAAAGATCTTGACAAATATAGCGTTTTTGAGGTTATGAAAATAATATCGATTACCAGCACCACCAATTGCAAATAAACAAACACCCAATACCGTAAAAATTTTGAGGTTAAAATTTTAATAACTTTGAAATTTAAATAAATGGAACTTAAATATGGATTAAAATGGGCACTGTTTACAAAAGTAAACGTGTTCGATTTAATTTTCAGCAATTTTTAATAATATTAATTTCTGTGATGCTAGTTGCAATCGTCGCTTTTAGTTTTAATCAATTAAATTTTGGTAAGCTATTATTCCAGTAATACGTTATTTAAACATTTGATTGTTTTAGAACATTGTAATTGTGATTATCAAAGAATAACTCCTGTATCGGAACCTCTAAAGAACAGCCAGAAAAAGTATTCTTCACCTCATGCACTTGCTGTACTAGTGCCATTCCGAAACAGATTTGAGGAGCTCTTAGTGTTTGCTCCATACATGCACAATTTTCTGAATTCGCAGCACATAAAACATACCATATTTGTACTAAATCAAGTAGATAGTTATCGTTTTAACAGAGCATCTTTAATAAATGTGGGTTACCTTTATACAAAGAACCACTACGATTATATAGCGATGCACGACGTCGATTTGCTTCCTTTAAATAATAATCTAAGCTATAGCTATCCAACACATCAACCTTTTCATGTTGCTGCTCCTAATTTACATCCGAGATATCATTACGACAAATTTGTTGGTGGCATCTTATTAGTCAATAGGTAAACTATTCTTATTGAACTATTTCTATAATATTACTCTTATTATGTAGAGAACACTTTCAACTAGTTAATGGTATGTCTAATAAATACTGGGGTTGGGGATTAGAGGATGATGAATTCTTTGTACGACTGAGAGATGTAAACTTAAACGTCACTAGACCAACAAATATTACAACAGGAACGCATAATACCTTTAGGTAAAAAGTTTGTAATGTTTTTAATGTTAATTAAAATTAGAATTTTGTAGACACATTCATGACAAAAACCATCGAAAAAGAGATACAATAAAGTGTTACAATCAGAGAGAAGTAACACGAAGAAGAGATCGACAAACAGGACTTCACGATGTAAATTACACTATAGCTAGTGTAAAATCAATTGTTATAGAGGATGCACCCGTATCTGTTATTAATATCGAGTTGATTTGTGATCATAATCTAACTCCTTGGTGCAATTGTTCGGACGTAAAGCAGGATAAGAATAATATTCACTAATCTGTAGTTTTAAATCTCGATTTTTGTACATTTTCTAATTTTACTTAGAGACAAGTTTATTTATCTAATTAAAATATATAAGTATGTATATTAATTGCTAATGTCTAAGTAATTCTTTGCCATTATAAAAATTGATTCCGCTAACAACTAGAATCGCACATATACTAATCACATTTATTTAAGGAAAGAAAAATCCCAAATTAATAGAAACTGATTATACCTTAATAATTATTATTTGTAAGGTTTTGGGATTTCTCTCGAGTCTCCGAGCAAGATCCAATATATAGGAAGAATTCAGCTACAGAAGGCATGCAGGACGTTTTATAGATGCCTGAAACAGAAAAGTAACATGCAATGCACAGATATCTACAAAATACGAGCATGCTTTTAAAGAAATACCACTATACTGGTTCAATTGATTAATAAATGCTAATAATCTACTCCGACACTAAGTAATTAGAAAGTAGCAGATTTACAATAATTACATACATTTCTAAATAAATAGCTTTTATCATATTTTTCTTAAATACATCTTATACAATCATTTCGACGTCACTAACCACTTGAATACCATGCTTTGTAAATATAAGTTTGATTAAATTTTCATCACAACTCTTTCGAGCTTTAATATTATCAGTAGATTTGCTACTATGGGTAACTTTTTCTTTGTCAGCTGCATACACGTTTGTGTAACTTTTAGATGTTTTTAAATCTGTCGCTTTTATTTTAGATTTACATACCTGAGATCCATACATTTGTTCTTCTTTTACAATTTTATTCTCACCGGTTTTTTCTGTTATTATCTTAATAGCTTGCCCAGGATGTTTAGTAATATTCGTAGCATTAGTTTTGCTAACGTTATCAACAGTATCAATTGATATAGAGCTGCTTGTATAGTGCGCAATAATATTATTATTACAAACGTTAAAACAAGGATGGCGCGTAGGGCTTGGTGATTCCATTGATATATCGGGTGAAGGTGTTAAAAAATTACCTCCCAAAAGAGGTGGAAATAAATACTTACTATATAATCCACAACGTAATCAATAAAGCAGCAACGAATAAAGTATTATTATTATAAACAAACTCTAAATAATCTAAATAAAAAACTTACAATTCCTTACATCCATAAAGATGATGTTTTTGTATATATTCAATTATTGAATCTGATACCAAGTATTTCACGGATTCTGATCTTCGAATAGCTGTCCTAATTTTAGTAGAGCTTGTATCATTTCTAATCCATTCAGTAACAATCATAATGTTGCTCTAAACAACAAATCTCATTAATGTTTTATCAATTATTGATATAATTAAGTACACACCATAAAGTTTGTTAACACATCTGAATTGTATATAAATTTCAAAGGATCTGTTTTTTCTCTGGTGACAACAACCAAACCATGCTGACCAATAATTGCTTCAATCTAAAAATACGTTTCGTTATTGATTTTATGTCTATATTAACAATAACTCACATCTTCATCTGACCAAAGACCTGGTGTTCCAAAAGATTCTAACAAATCAGCTCCACATAACAATTTTAACTGGATGGGTCCAGAACACCTATTCTTAATGTTATCTGTTATCCACAATAAATCGTCCTCATTAATATTATTGTAATCATTATTTGAACTGTTTAAAAGTGCATTAATGTGATTCTATAACATTTGCAATTAGTAAAAGACAAGTCCACTGTAAGTATTAGTTCTACCTGATGGTACTGTAATGTCTTACGAGTTCGACTCCACGTTTCTTGTTTGCATTCCCAATCTGACACCCTTATCCAATCCGAAGATTGTATAGCAAGTTTTACCATAGCTAATCTGTGAGTTGAAGACACCAACTCTGTTTTACCATAAGCATCGTGGACAGGCGAAATTAAACCTCCTACTACAACATGATTTCCCATTCTATGTAAATAATCACGGGCTATTTCTGTAAAAGCTTATTAATAAAAAGAATTGCATTTATAAGTATCTATAAACAATTACCAAACATTCTTAAATGCATATTTGTTGGCGGATTAAAGGAACCACAGGCAAGCAAGACCACTTTAACAGGTGCCATATTTTATTTACATGAAATAGATTATAGCGATAAAAACTCAAATTATATTACATCTAAAAAAACCATTACACCACATCTCTTAAGGTTATACAAAATAATCATTAAATTTCCCATGATGCAATGGTATCTGGTGATATTTCATTTGTAGGGTAATCATTTTATGAAGATGGTATTGATTAGTTTCGAACTGGTGATGCAATAAATATGGTTGTAGCCAAATCAGCATCGTCTTAAATCTACAAGATAGTTATAATTTAGATTATTTTTATGTGTATTCTGTTAATAAGCTACATCTAACCGCTATGGAGAATATTTTTAGCATGTGGAAAGTGCGAGAAATCGCTGATAAAGTGTGAGTAACATCTCGTACACCTCCAGATGTTCAAAAGGAGAAATTGAATGTTATGAATTTGTTTTAGGACAAATGTAGTTATGAATTACACGGAAATAGAGGCCAAAGTTAGAGAGGCAACAAACGATGAAGCTTGGGGACCAACGGGGCAGCTAATGCAAGAATTGGCTCATGCAACATTTACCTATGAACATTTCCCAGAAGTGATGTCAATGTTGTGGAAACGTATGCTACAAGATAATAAACAACACTGGCGCAGAACGTATAAGGTAATTCGAAGTACCTATATGTGCGATTATTAATTCTGTTAATGTTTTCTTATAGTCTCTGCTTCTTCTTAATTATTTAATACGTAATGGTTCAGAACGGGTTGTAACTTCTGCAAGAGAACACATATATGATTTAAGATCATTAGAAAACTATTCATTTGTAGACGAAATAGGCAAAGATCAAGGTATCAATATAAGACATAAGGTACGAGAATTAATAGATTTTATACAGGACGATGACAAGCTTAGAGAGGAACGTAAAAAAGCCAAAAAGAATAAAGATAAATATATTGGCATGAGTTCGGATATGATGTCTGGGAAATTTAGTAAGTCCTAGTTTATTGTACAAAGTAAGAATTGCTATAAGTTACATTGTAGATGATCGTTGGGATGAGAGATCATGGAACCGTGATTACCCTTCTCAACAACAAGGACGAGAATGGGAGGAAAAACCCTATAATCCAAATAGCTTCAAAGATCGTTCCTACAATGATGAGTACGATGGAGAAAAAGAAGAAAGCGATACCGAATCAAACAATAGTAATTATACAAAGAAATATAAAGATTCTGAAAGCATTGG
The DNA here is from genome assembly GCA_036325965.1 of Sinopyrophorus schimmeli. Taxonomy (NCBI): domain Eukaryota; kingdom Metazoa; phylum Arthropoda; class Insecta; order Coleoptera; family Elateridae; genus Sinopyrophorus; species Sinopyrophorus schimmeli. The sequence goes on along the minus strand of JARFIZ010000064.1, from coordinate 255,814 downwards.
GAGTCCAATGCCATCTGAAAAGAAAGTCAGTCTCAATATAAATACAATAAATAGTAAATCGCCTAGCAAAACCCTCAAAATGTTAAAAAAAGTTGACCTGGGTGCTGCTGCTAATTTTGGAAAGGATGGCGATAAAACTTCTATTACCCCATCACCTAATCTAGATGTTTTAAATGACGATTTCGATCCTCGTGCACAAGAATTAATAGATTCCAGTTCTGCAGAATTTGGAAATTTTGAAGCAGCTTTTGGCGGCAGTTCTACAGCCAAACAAGAGGCAGACGATTTTGCAGATTTCAGTTCAGCTTTTTCGCAGGCCGAACGTAATTCAGCTGAACCCACAAGTGCACTAAAAACTCCCCAGAAATTGGAAAACACGCATTTATTTTCTTTATCAAATAATGCATTTGGACCAGAAGCAAACGTACAGAAAACGAGCGAAACCAATTTACTAGGTGACCTCTCGAATTTTAATTCTTTAAGTATTCAACCATTATCGGGAGGAATAATTGGGACCACCTCAAATAATAATGAAATCGTAATCAGTCCCGGCAATGTTATGGATGCACTCAGTGGCTCGGGTGAGTGTTTCTGTATAGTTTTTCTATAATTAGAATTTAATGTGATCTTAAGGGTTGTATCTTCTTGAATCATATAACTTAAGTTATTACAATTTAAAACGACACATCTGTTGTAAAATACAACCCTTAATCTTATTTATTTTGATTCCTAAAATCAATATCAACGCTGCTTTATTGCAAATTAGTTTTACTACAAATTACAACCCTTAAGTTCCAGATTTAATCTCAAATCGGGAAACTCATACGAGCTTTCCCGTTACAGAGCGAAATAGCAAGAATCGGCAAAGCAATAGCTTTCGAATCGACGAAAATGCAACTTACATTTTGACACTTGATTCGGCATCAGATCAACTTGTAAAGGTTCTTCAAGAAACGTCTAAGAGCAATTCTGTGAATTACATCGAAAATATAATATCAGAACTTCAACATCTCGTTGAGTTCTTCCCAGGTCCCATGACTCCCCAAAGAATGGCAGGCTACGATAAAGAATTGATCGACTGGCAACTTTATGTACAAAGAGCTTACAGCCATATTATGGAATTATTATTAAATAAATTCGACCATGCATTTCCATTCGACGATTGTCACATTTATGAACCAGCAAAAAACTTCTTTATGGTAGAAAACCATTGGTTCTTCTGCGAATGCCTAACGAGCTTAACGAGGCACCTAAACACTGAAAATCAAAACAAGAAGAACTCCATAATTAAATTGCTTGAAATGTTAATCAGGAATGATGGGTTACTCGTGACTTGTGTTTATTTTACTTTGAAGTACGAAAGTTGTTCTCTGAGCTCCATATGGGTTGATATGGTTCAAAATCTAATTTCTCTACCAGCTCGAATTGCGAATGTTACTAATGGAAACGTTCCATATTTTTTTAAAACTGACATCTTCAATAATGTGACTGTTCTTAATATCTACAGGGCAATCGAATATCTTGTTGAGCTTCACCAAAAGGACTCACAACCGCACGATTTAAAATGCGAACCGCTTAGTATATTATTAAGCAAAATAGTTATAAACTTTTACCATAAGCATCGTGGACAGGCGAAATTAAACCTCCTACTACAACATGATTTCCCATTCTATGTAAATAATCACGGGCTATTTCTGTAAAAGCTTATTAATAAAAAGAATTGCATTTATAAGTATCTATAAACAATTACCAAACATTCTTAAATGCATATTTGTTGGCGGATTAAAGGAACCACAGGCAAGCAAGACCACTTTAACAGGTGCCATATTTTATTTACATGAAATAGATTATAGCGATAAAAACTCAAATTATATTACATCTAAAAAAACCATTACACCACATCTCTTAAGGTTATACAAAATAATCATTAAATTTCCCATGATGCAATGGTATCTGGTGATATTTCATTTGTAGGGTAATCATTTTATGAAGATGGTATTGATTAGTTTCGAACTGGTGATGCAATAAATATGGTTGTAGCCAAATCAGCATCGTCTTAAATCTACAAGATAGTTATAATTTAGATTATTTTTATGTGTATTCTGTTAATAAGCTACATCTAACCGCTATGGAGAATATTTTTAGCATGTGGAAAGTGCGAGAAATCGCTGATAAAGTGTGAGTAACATCTCGTACACCTCCAGATGTTCAAAAGGAGAAATTGAATGTTATGAATTTGTTTTAGGACAAATGTAGTTATGAATTACACGGAAATAGAGGCCAAAGTTAGAGAGGCAACAAACGATGAAGCTTGGGGACCAACGGGGCAGCTAATGCAAGAATTGGCTCATGCAACATTTACCTATGAACATTTCCCAGAAGTGATGTCAATGTTGTGGAAACGTATGCTACAAGATAATAAACAACACTGGCGCAGAACGTATAAGGTAATTCGAAGTACCTATATGTGCGATTATTAATTCTGTTAATGTTTTCTTATAGTCTCTGCTTCTTCTTAATTATTTAATACGTAATGGTTCAGAACTGGTTGTAACTTCTGCAAGAGAACACATATATGATTTAAGATCATTAGAAAACTATTCATTTGTAGACGAAATAGGCAAAGATCAAGGTATCAATATAAGACATAAGGTACGAGAATTAATAGATTTTATACAGGACGATGACAAGCTTAGAGAGGAACGTAAAAAAGCTAAAAAGAATAAAGATAAATATATTGGCATGAGTTCGGATATGATGTCTGGGAAATTTAGTAAGTCCTAGTTTATTGTACAAAGTAAGAATTGCTATAAGTTACATTGTAGATGATCGTTGGGATGAGAGATCATGGAACCGTGATTACCCTTCTCAACAACAAGGACGAGAATGGGAGGAAAAACCCTATAATCCAAATAGCTTCAAAGATCGTTCCTACAATGATGAGTACGATGGAGAAAAAGAAGAAAGCGATACCGAATCAAACAATAGTAATTATACAAAGAAATATAAAGATTCTGAAAGCATTGGGAGTCCAATGCCATCTGAAAAGAAAGTCAGTCTCAATATAAATACAATAAATAGTAAATCGCCTAGCAAAACCCTCAAAATGTTAAAAAAAGTTGACCTGGGTGCTGCTGCTAATTTTGGAAAGGATGGCGATAAAACTTCTATTACCCCATCACCTAATCTAGATGTTTTAAATGACGATTTCGATCCTCGTGCACAAGAATTAATAGATTCCAGTTCTGCAGAATTTGGAAATTTTGAAGCAGCTTTTGGCGGCAGTTCTACAGCCAAACAAGAGGCAGACGATTTTGCAGATTTCAGTTCAGCTTTTTCGCAGGCCGAACGTAATTCAGCTGAACCCACAAGTGCACTAAAAACTCCCCAGAAATTGGAAAACACGCATTTATTTTCTTTATCAAATAATGCATTTGGACCAGAAGCAAACGTACAGAAAACGAGCGAAACCAATTTACTAGGTGACCTCTCGAATTTTAATTCTTTAAGTATTCAACCATTATCGGGAGGAATAATTGGGACCACCTCAAATAATAATGAAATCGTAATCAGTCCCGGCAATGTTATGGATGCACTCAGTGGCTCGGGTGAGTTTTTCTGTTTAGTTTTTCTATAATTAGAATTTAATGTGATCTTAAGGGTTGTATCTTCTTGAATCATATAACTTAAGTTATTACAATTTAAAACGACACATCTGTTGTAAAATACAACCCTTAATCTTATTTATTTTGATTCCTAAAATCAATATCAACGCTGCTTTATTGCAAATTAGTTTTACTACAAATTACAACCCTTAAGTTCCAGATTTAATCTCAAATCGGGAAACTCATACGAGCTTTCCCGTTACAGAGCGAAATAGCAAGAATTGGCAAAGCAATAGCTTTCGAATCGACGAAAATGCAACTTACATTTTGACACTTGATTCGGCATCAGATCAACTTGTAAAGGTTCTTCAAGAAACGTCTAAGAGCAATTCTGTGAATTACATCGAAAATATAATATCAGAACTTCAACATCTCGTTGAGTTCTTCCCAGGTCCCATGACTCCCCAAAGAATGGCAGGCTACGATAAAGAATTGATCGACTGGCAACTTTATGTACAAAGAGCTTACAGCCATATTATGGAATTATTATTAAATAAATTCGACCATGCATTTCCATTCGACGATTGTCACATTTATGAACCAGCAAAAAACTTCTTTATGGTAGAAAACCATTGGTTCTTCTGCGAATGCCTAACGAGCTTAACGAGGCACCTAAACACTGAAAATCAAAACAAGAAGAACTCCATAATTAAATTGCTTGAAATGTTAATCAGGAATGATGGGTTACTCGTGACTTGTGTTTATTTTACTTTGAAGTACGAAAGTTGTTCTCTGAGCTCCATATGGGTTGATATGGTTCAAAATCTAATTTCTCTACCAGCTCGAATTGCGAATGTTACTAATGGAAACGTTCCATATTTTTTTAAAACTGACATCTTCAATAATGTGACTGTTCTTAATATCTACAGGGCAATCGAATATCTTGTTGAGCTTCACCAAAAGGACTCACAACCGCACGATTTAAAATGCGAACCGCTTAGTATATTATTAAGCAAAATAGTTATAAACTTTTCAGGCCTTGCTACGAATTGCATTGAAAAGCTCATCGGTATCTTAATTTTACGGGCCCAGACAGACAATGAGATGTATATACGTATAAGTACTTTAATTTTAAGTAATTTGAAAAAGTCTGCTATAGAAAAGGTAGCTGTAATGATCTTGCAAATACCACAAGGTACGAAAATCTTACACCAAAGCTTGATTCATAGCAAAGATTGGAAATACGTTTTTACAGTAAAGTTACCCTTACTAACTTATTCCAATGACGACAAGACTGACTTAATGCTCCATAATTTAGTTGCCTACATAAAAGAAGCCTCGCCGGATGCTCTACATGAACTATTTTTGAATTTAATCCAAACTTGGTCAAAGAAGTCTGCAATTAATCATACAAGTATCGAAGAACATTTGTATTTAACAAAGCTTATTCTACTTATATCAGAAGTTCTGAAGCTTTTTCCTCTGCCCAAAGATCTACAAAAAAAATTGCAAAATAAGGTGCACTCGGGCATCTCAAATCATTTAGAATCGACTGTGAAAGAAATCAGACTCATGGGAATGCTTACAAGCGAAGTACTTACCGATTTGTTGTATGAAAACGATAAGATCAAATTAAACTTCGAAATAAATGAAGACGAGGATTTAGTAAGAAGACTTAGATCGTTCAAAAATGTACGTTTTGATTCTAAAGAATGTACAGTTCTGGAAGACCTGGTTGCTTCTCTTTTGCCTTCTGCTGAAGAAGCACCTGTTTATGTACCTCCGAATCGCAAGTTTAAAATTAAGGCAATTGAAGAGCCACAAAATGAAGTTATCACAGAATCGGTAAAAAATGTGAAAAGCCTCATTACAATCGTAGATAGCGAAGGACTGGATTTGGACTCTGACGATGATTTGGTACCCTTCGACTTATCGAACAATACAAAAATATTTAAAAAACCAAAACCGGCTTACTTGCGGGATCTAAGAGATTCGTTGTTGGAAACTAGCGATCCCGAGGAGTTCGCCTTATCCTTAGAAAATTGTGAGAGGCTAGTTTTGTCCCAGTTACCTGACGACGACGCTTCTATCGGACTCGAGTTGCTGGAAATACTCGTTTCTTTGACTCCCAGGTTTTATATAGAGAATTTCGAACTACTCGTCTTCGATAGCTGTACTGCTATTGTGTGTGTTTATCCCAATGTTTCTGCCGAGTTCTTATGCAAACAATTCCATACTGAAATCAGTACGTACTCCATCTCCCAACGTATGTTTATTTTAAGCGTTCTTCAACAATCTGCAAAAGTTTTATCTAACATTACTAATGAAAAAGCTGCACAAGTACCAGAAGAGACGAAGAAAATAAACTCAAAAATTACTAGTGCAGAAGAAGTGATAAGAAAGAGACTCCAAAATACGACAAGATATTTTAATACTCACAAAAAACAAATCAAAGGAATAAGCAATAAATTTGCCAATGTTGCTGGTTCGTTCTTTTACCCTCTTCTTTATGGGTTTGGAAAGAAACACGTTGTCTTTGTGTTCGACAAACAGGACAACGATTGCCTTTTATTAATCCATTATTTGAACACTCTATCAGTTTTCATGTGTGCTGCACAGAATTGCTCGATTGCTCCCAAATTGGGAAAAGAACTCATGCTTGTCGTACGAACAAGTAGATTTCATCAGAACGTCAACGTTCGAATGGCCATCATAAGCATGATTGCTTGCATCGTGATGAATATATCCAACGATATGTTGTTGTCAGATTTTATTGATGAATTGATCGACATAAGGTTGTGGCTCGCTACCTTGCTTAATCCTTGCAGCGAGCCAAATACCGATTGTAGATTATTGAGTGAAAATACTTTGTGTCTAATTGAAGCTGTCTTAAAGGTTGAAATTTGATTTTAAGGTAGAATCCTAAGAAATTTAAGGAAAACCATTAACTCCTAAGAAAAGTATTAATGCTGATTTTTTATAGGTCCTGTGCTTCAACCATCGATAGCACAAGTGCTTCAACCGATGTCTTCCACAACGCAAGTTCAGACAGCAAATAACCAGCAGTTGTTCAATACTAATAAACAACAAAGTTTGGGAGCAACTTGGAATAATTCAGGCAACTTGAACATTGATTTAGATAATCTACTAGGTAATAAGCAAGCTAAGCACAGTAATGCTCCAAGTATGAATCAGTTGGCAAGCAATCCAACATCGCCTATTAATCAACCGAAGCTTTTGGGACAAGCTCCTTATGGCTTTAATCAATCGTTTGGCCTAAGTACAAATTCTCCAGGTTTCAATCAAGCCAATAACTTCGCAGCATTTAAGTAACCAGAATAATTTTTGATGATGGTATGTCTAACTGTGATTTTGTGAATGCGTTTGGTGATTGAATCCAAGTGAAATTGCTGCATCTTATTGTTTTTCCAAAGATTGATTCTTATCAATATTCTAAGTTCGTAGAGACTCGAATTAATGCTCACTTTTTAGGTGCTGGGTATTCAATTAGTATAATTAAATTTTAAACTTACAAATATAACAAAATGATTACATTTGAACCAATGAATGCAACCATTTGGTTTACCTTGTGAAGATTTATGTTAACTGAAATTGTACAGTGGATTTTTTTGTATAGATTTGTTATTCCGTCGTACATCTCCCAAGCAATATTTACAATTGTACTAATCATAATTTTAAAGAATGCGTGTGAGGGTTGGGTGGTGCTCTGTGTATGTGAATGTTTGATAAATAAGAAATTAAAAGAGAATGGAAATTTTTCAATGTCTGGGAGAAATCTAGAACCTTTGATATTAACGGAATTATTAGAATTAGTCCCATTTCAGCATTCTAGAAACAAGGACAAATATTACAACGTACCAGTAATAAAATACATCAGGTGTTTATAGAAATATGTGCCTTATTAAAATGTTAAATGATGTATCATGACCATTCGCAAATTCAAGCATTCCAATTTACTTTGCTATAAGAGCGACTTACTGTGAAATCCCAAAACCAGGGATTGTCCATTAAAAAAAGTCATAATAATAAAAGGTTATTTAATTTACTTGATAAGGATTTATGTTTTTCCATACCTTAATTGTCTGTTAACGTTATTCAATTTTTAATTTATTAGAAAGAATATGTATAATTCTTGTCTGTGTATACAAACGATTTGCTTTTTCGTCAATTTCTTCTACCGCTGTTGTGTAAGTATGTAGAAATATTAGCTTCAGTATAATCCAGTATCTTTCGTTGACACTGTCTAATATACTGTTGCTGTTTATGATATATCTTTAAGCATCCCTTAATAGCAATGAATGTAAGTCCTCCAAGCATAGTCCTGTGGAAATTCGACTTTATGGAATCAAAAAACAATTTCCCAAACATATTTGCTATAGTAGGCATCAATAAAGCTCCACAAAGAACCCTTGTGGCTGAAATGGGATCTGATAAGGGTGGTATATTGTTATCAGTCCTTGTGGTATTTGGATTCACATCTAATCTATAAATGCATTATTGTAACAATCCTAACTTATCGATAGTTAGACTCACCTAAAAGGCAAAACGTGCTTTAACAAAGGTATTTTAACTATGTATCTTCTCATAAAGTGTAAAACAGCATCCTCCCAGCGTACCATTTTACCTACAACTAAAGCTATCGGAATTGCTGGAAGTCCAATTAATAAAACCAAAGGATCTGCTTGCTCCATTACTGCCAGACCTTCTTTCTGACCTACCACCTTAAAATTTGTTTTATTAATAACGATATAATTGATCAGATTCAAGAAATGTACCTGCATAACGGTTATAGCACCATAGGTAACAGCACACCAATATATAGCACCCACCACTATTCCAGCAGCTAGAAATGGGCATCCCTTGTAAATAAAACTATCTAGAGTATCTAAGATAATAACTAATACACCCATATTGGGAAAAACAATTATGTATTCTGTTTGGCATTGTGGACAAGCTACTTTTCCTATATTTCCGCCTTTCTGTTTCTCGTCAACCCACCTTTGAAGACAAGATTGATGCACCTGCAAAATTATTTTCTTGTACACATCTGCTAAAATCGTATAATGTTTGGCATACCCATTTCGTAGTGCCTCGACAATTACATGGTTGAACCCAGGAAGCTTCTGTGTCGTCCTCCTCTGTTGCAAAACACACCCAACAGTATCTGCTCGATTCTTTACTTTGAACAGCATTTAATTGAGTCAAATCATTAGCTTCTTCTGTGGTCTCATCGCCAGTACTGGTCGAAGTCATTTTTTCGTTTAAATCGAAACTACAAAGGCTTCAGAATACATTATACAACAAACTACCTTGAATGCTGTTCAACACGAAAAAGAAATTCGTTTATTGATTAAGATTTCATTGTAATTTTTTGTAATTTCAGATATATTTTTCTATGAAAATTTTAATAATCACAACTGTCATCAGACAAAACTACCAACCTTTAAATACCAGAGAAAAAATTCCAACACAAGAAATTTAAAATATAACCTAAAATTGTTGTTCAATTTTAGGAATTTGTTATTCAATTTTAAGAATTTGTTGTTATGTGGCATTATAAGTTATCATTAATAACTGCTAATAGCTATTGCACGAAACCTATAAATTCTGGAAAAATTTTGTATAAGTATCTATTAAAAAAGTGTAAAGAACTTCCTGCTGGTGGTCCTCAGAAATTCTACATTTACTCTGTTAAACAGGTTAATTTTCGTTATTCTGCATCATCTCTTTGTAAACATTTAAATGTATGGTTATAGAGTTTCAAGCAACACATAAATGAAACAGATCCTGAAAGAATACAACAAATAATTCAACGTGCTTACGAGGATGCCGATTGGATTTTGAAAAAGGTGTGCATTAGTAATTGCGTTTCAAGCTTGGTTTATTTGACTATTTTTAGTACCTGAAAAAGTGAATCAAAATGCTAACAATTCCACTAGTTACTAGCACAACTATTACACCAATAAATAATTTTTGGAAGTCCCTGTTGCTGTATTATTTAAGCCTTCGTTAGTGACCTGGTCTACAATCGTAGACCACCTCTATTGACTTAACATGGTACGATATTACAGGCCACTAACGAAGGGTTAAGGTTAACTTTGGTCGAATTATATAGAATATATTTACATATGAAATCCTACCATTTGCATTTCATGGCTGGATTAAATTAAATTCTTTATCGGATCAATATGTATGATTGTTAATTATATTTAAAAAATTATATGTTATTTTTGATCACTACTAGTCTTTGTTCTGAAATTATAACAGTATTAAATGTTAACAATAAGATTTCATGATCTTTGCTTTAATTTGGTGGTGATTTGTTGTTTATATTGTGAACCACCTTCATATCTTATTTAATACAATAAATATAAGCTCTGAAAAAGTAACAAACATGAATGATTAGTATTGATTGAAATATTATGTTGTATTTCAAAAAATGAATTAAAAATCATTTAAAAAAATAGAATATTAATAAAGCCCTGCCCAACCAAAAGCTAATGTTTTATCAAAAATCAAAATATAAAACAAGACACAAAAAAAACGATCTAACGCTCCCCACAATGTTAGAAAACCAAAACGCGCAAATCATAAACCGCAAATTTTTTTAACGCCCTGAAAAAGATCTGCAAAAAATGATTAGTATCATTATTATATTGTATTGTATTTCAAAAAGTAATAAAAAAAGCCTGAACAGAAATGGATTAGTTACACAATAAAATCATTAGGCGCAAGACGCAAAAATGAACGCAAGAGAAACGACCTAACACCCCCCACGGTGTTAGAAAACGCAATTTAAAAAAAAACATATCAACTACGGGTCCAGCCTCACAAAGCAATATTTTGTTCCTGAACCATTTTTCTCCTAGTCTTAAAATTAAATAAACCTGAAAATTGGGGATATATGCTAAGCCACCCTCTTATGCAACCCTAAACCCGAATCTAAGTTCAATGTGTGATAACAAAGAAACAGAAACTATCGTTTAAGATTGCAGCATTAAAACGCGAGTAAAGAAAGGTGCCCCAATGTCCGAGCCAGTGCCGACATGGGGCGATACACAAATATACAAAAAATACACAAATATCACATTTGTGCAACAACAGAGGGACGACCAGTTTCAAAATTGAATTTAAAAAGTCATGGATTATTGAAATTAACAACAATTTATTGAGATGAAGTTATGAGAAAAGAAACTGGCCTGTCCAAATGCGTTGCACGCAAAAATGGATTGAACTCAATAAATGGACTTGGTGCTCTCCTCTCGAGTTTTCAGAGTTACAAAAAATACAATTTAAAAATGGCGAGGGGGCAAGGGGTCCTTAAGAAAGATAACATCACCAAAAACTCGAAACTTGAGCAACTTCCATTTGCAAAAACTTAAGCGATTCACGCTGTTTTTGCAGCTTATTGAGCCAATCAAACAAAAAGGAAAAAAGCATCTTGAAAATGCAGCTCGGAAAATTTTGGATCTCCTTTGCACGCATATCCACTTTGCTCTTTTCCAAAAGTAAAAAAATTGCAGTGGTGTTTCTGGTTTACGTGAAATAAATTGAGATTCCTATAATGTTCTTTGATTTTGGTTTTGAATGACAATAAACTTTAATAAAATTTATTTAGCTAACAGAATTAATTGCAAAAATTTGAATATTAACCCTTTGACATACAATGACGTCAATTGTTTAGGGTCATTGTAGATTTTGACGTCTCTAAAACGTCAAGAACTGTATTCAATTTTATGTTCCGAAAAAGGTTTGTTCTCAACAATAATTTTGTTAAAAGGCACAAAATTGGCGATTTGGGAATTTTGTTATTAACATAATTCTGTAATATTTAATTGCGAATTGTCCAGAGAGTAAATTAATTCTTGTAAAGTGTGCTTAAAGCCGAATGTGCGCATTCGAGCTCAAAGTGGCACATTTCCGATCTCGGGAAAATGAAGCGCGTCGCGCTTCATTTGTCTCCCTCGCTCGAAAATGTGCCACTTTTCGCTCGAACGCGCACATCTTCGTATTTGTTCAATTTGTTTAAATTACTTTTTGGATTTAAAAAGGAAATAGCAATGTATTCAAATAAAACGATATATGCGCACTAACATGTATAGTTTGATTACCACTGGTCTAGCTATACACAAGCGCAACATAGCGCGTTGTTATATTTCATTTAGTCGTGCCAAAGAAGTATTACTTCTAACGTGCGTACATAACTACATGCACCGGTTTTTTTTTTACATAGAATGAAATTCAGTTTTAAACATTTAACAAAATTATTAAAGTAAACTCGAAGAATAAATTATTTTAAGTTTTTAGACAACTCAAATTAAATAAATTAATAACTTGGAAAATTTTTAAAATATATTTAAGAACTTTAGGAATTTTTAATTATCAATTTTTTTTGTATAACACAAATTGAATAAAACAAAACTTTATTCGGTAAATTTAAAAGGAAATTTTGATGAAAAAATTATTATGTATTTTCAGAACACTCAAATAGAGTAAATACAGAATTTGTGGTTTTTCAAAAAACTTTGAAGATCATTGATTTACGCAAATAAAATTAATATTGGAGAAAACTCAATAAATAAATTATTTTAATTGTTCATAAATATTAAATTTATAAAATTAAAAACAGTCAAACCTCGATAGATCGAAGTTGAAGAGAAACTAAAAATAATTCGCGTTATCAAAAATTCGAGCTATCAATATAAAAATAGTTTTTAGTTTATGTTTTTAAAATTTACTTATTGTTTCTTTTTCTTAATAATTTCCTAGTGATTTCTTGCTAAAACCTAAATCTTGTGTCTTGAACAAGTTGTAATTAGGCTTCATTAATGGAATAATTCAATTTTTAAATATAAAAAAATATTTATATGTTATATATTATATGCATCAAAATTTTGGAATGACTTAGGTGGGGAATGTTAAAAAAAGATTGGGAAACACTGCTCTACATATTTCAAAATATTTTAAAACTATTAATTATTTATTTTATGTTATTTGTGTATGCTCATAACAGTTAAGTTGAGCCAAATTAAAATTTTTGTCCCGACTCGCCAAATTCGGTTTTTTTTTGTATGTCAAGGGGTTAATTCAGTAAAATGGCAAATAATAATATAAAATAAATAACGTCAATAACCACAAATTGTTATTACATTATAAGTAATTTTCGTAGCATAGTGTTTTTTTAAATTGGTAATTAAACTGAAAAATTGCATTACATTTAGTTTTAATACTGTTCTTCCATATGATAATTGATTTGTTTCTTCATTAATTTTCACACTTAAATTTGACATTATAAATTAATGAAATTATTACTTAATCCCACGTCGTTCCATCATTTTTGCAAATAACAAAGCAAAATATTTACCTCAAATATCTGCTATGTTTTATTTAAGTAGTAATAATGCAATTTCCCGGTTTACAATTTGGTTCTGTGTCGTGATGTAATTTTACCCCAATTATTTAAAATGAACTTGTGCTAATTTAGAGTTTTTGAAAACTAAAGTTAAAATTAAACAACTTTTTGAAATACTCACATAAAAGATGTAAAACTAAATTCAAATTAAATTGAAAATAAGTTAAGTGAATTCGAATTGTCAAATAAATCTTAATTTAGACACTGTCAAACAAATCTGAAAACGCACAAACAGAAACAAAATTATTGATTTTAAAAATTTATAATAAATTGATTAACTTTGAAAACGAATAAAACAATTTGGAATATTGTTTAATTAACAATCAAAATTAAAAGTTTGAACATTATAGAACATGAAGCAGAACAAATTAAAAATATTAAAAACCGACAGGAGCCTCAAAACTGCAACCCTAAGTGTGTTTCAATTTTGAATGGATGAACAAATGGCATTTGCAAAAAGTAAGTAAAATTAAACAATCGTAGAATCAAATATTTAAAAATGCCATTTGCCACAACCAACTTCCACAAAGTATTTTAAGTGTATTTTTTTTTAAATTGATTCAAGTCCTTTTTTGTAAGGAACTTTAAAAATCTTAATACCAAAAACTTATTTTAATAATTCTGTGTAAGTTCGGAAAATGATTTTCTTTTTCAGATGAATCTTCCAAAAAGGCGCAATTAGGATGATTTAACGTTATCGACGTGCACATTTCACTCCCGATTGCCCCGAAGCCCGTTCAATTTCTGGAAGTTAAACAATTCGCGAGCTAAAAGTTTTAGAGACTCCTGAATACCAGAAACACCGCCTGCAATGGTAAAGAAAAATCGCTTACCGGAAAGTGTCTTCCTCCTCTTCCAACGTCCCAACGCTGGACGAACCTACCTTTATCCGTTAAAGATGTCTTGTGCAAAGGGGGGTTGAGGCTGTTCCCAATGCGATCCTCCACATCCTTCTCGACCGTCAGGCACTCCCGATTGGACCCGCACTTTCAGCAACTTCATCACCAAGAAGTCTTTTAAAAAACTACGCGCGATAATTTGAATTAAAGGGACCACTACTTTACTGGGAGGATAATAACTCGGTTAAAATACTACGAAACAAATTCGGTTCGCGCACTCACTGACGACGAAGCTTTTAGGCAGTCCAGCTTTTCGCGAAGATTTCCACGAAAAACGTAAGAGCACCGGGCCCTATCGTGCTAAAAAAAAGGCCCAATTATCTAGAAGAAGTGGCCAATTTCTTCCAGAAATGGCATTTTGACTGGATGCCCAACAATTAAGTAACTGTTAGCATACAATCTACCCCAACCTGAAATAAAAGTTATTAATTTTTCAGTGAATTGCATTTTGGAAGTAAATCCTTCAGCAGCAACTGTAGCTAGTATAGGTATAAAGATAGCAAATAAGTAAAAAGTAGTCTTCGATTAATAATGCTAAAAAGAACATATAAATTATAAAATAGGTAATCGAAGCTTGATCCATCCGCATTGTGGTCCCAATTAAGCAAATCAGTCTCCAGCAATCGTATATGTCCTGAAATAAATATAATAAAAGAACATACATTTATTTAAGGAAAAATCAAACAATTTTGCAAGCTCTTGCATATTCATGGCTATGCTCATGAGCATTAGAAATTTTTGACTTAAAACTTGTCATAACCCTATATAATTAGTTTAGCCTTGCAATGGCAAACTACTTCTTTTTCCTTTATAGTTATATATAAATAAAACCCTTCTATCAACCAGAAATCATATTAAATACCCAAATAAAACTGCAATATTATTTAGAAGAGACAACTTTCGTCCCCCAAATTAAGTTATTTTGTTTTGTACATTCCATGCTCCAAAGAAAGCACTTAGTTCTTCTAATTAAATTGGTTTTTTAATTTCAAAATAATTTTTCTAAGTGGAAACTTCCCTCAAATATAAGCAACCATTTGTAACATAACTTGAAAACAACCTGTAAAACAATATAAAATTAGATTTTAGGATACTTCACAGGATTATAAAGGATGTTTCTTTAATTTTTAATAAACTGCAACATTAATTTTTAATAATAAAAGAACTTTATTATTAAAAATCAAGAATGAATAATCAAAATGAATGAAAATCTATTGAGACTATTACGTTGCATATGATTTTCTGCAATGGTTTGTTGGTTGTTGTTTGATGAATACTAAAAACATACGACAACAAGACTAAAACTTATAAAAGCAGTCTTAAGACGTTGTAATTAACTATATAAAATTTTAATACTACCTAAAAATGCTTGTTTAAAGTGTGGTGGTTAAATCAGATGCTGTAAATCCACATGTCGAGTTTGAAAAATTAAATCTGACTGCAAAAGTAAAAATCAAAATGTACTTCTAGCAATAAAGGAATAATTCGAGCTTCACATACACGAGTAGTTCAAATAAGCCTGGCAATAAACCTAAAATACAATATTTTAAGTGCAAGTTACAAATATGATTGTTTATAAATTACCTCACAATACATAACATCCGTAATAACGTTATTTTATTAATAAAGACAACAAAATAGATCTCAAATCAATTCACAATGTTTTCCTTAAATTAGAATCCAAAGTAACAATTACATCCATGGAAAAGTCCAAGTGCGAATCCTAAAACAATATAGAAATATTTATTTCTGATATTATGGAACTAATAAGCAAAACAAAGCTTGCAATCTAAACAATAAACATTATTATACAATTTTAACACGTTAATCCAACTTTATATTAGTTCAAAAGCAAACCCAAAGAAAGTAAATATTAAACAATTTCTTTAAAAACCTAATTTTTAAACAGTAACTATAAAGCAAAACGTATAAATCAAACCGTACTAAAAAAAAAACACTTCAGAGCTCCATTACATTAACAAGCACTTGCAATAACCAAAAATAATTTTTTTTAAGCAAAATAAAAGTGACTTACTCAGTTGGTTACTTTCAAATGTCAATTCTTTCCATTTACGTATTGCCAATCCATGAAAAACAATTGAAGTCAGAGCGACTTCACTACGAAGTTATTTCTCAAAGACGGGCGAAATTGATAAGACGATTTTTCCCATAAGCCGTGATTTCACAAAAAAACATTTAACTCCGTCGTTTTCCCCGTATTTTAAAATATAAATGCACATATTTTCAGATCAATATCTAAAGAGTAACTTCGCGAAGCGAGAAACGTAGTTTACCTACAATCACAAATACACTACTAAATGTGTTCGGCAGCGACTGGTTTATATTCTAATCGTCATTCGGTAAAGTTCGTGACTCATACGTGTTTCATTTTGCGCGCTTTATGAAATGTTTTGAATTTAATATTAACATATAACTTAATTTTAATTTAAATATGTTATTATTTATATATGTTAGAATATTTAATAAACTTAAATTAAATGATTAAACTATTTTTTAGTTATAAAACTACAAAATTAATGAAATACTAATAATCATTTGTATAGATAACATAAAAACTATGTATTAAGTCATTCCAATCATTATAACAATTAATTTATTAAAATATGAGCTGCTAATTGTTAATAACACTAAGTTATTAACAATTCTAATCAGGATAATATTCAAATAACTGAATTTTGGCTCAAGTTCATTTCAATTGATTTCAAATAAAGTATTGTAATTTGTTTATAACTGTAAATTGTAACTATTAGCAATAAGCGCTGCCGTTAATACGTAACATAGGTTTATCGTAATAAATAAATAAAGATTTCCCTTCTATAAAGCCAAAACTCTACTAACATAACCTCAACTTTTCGATCACTTGTATATTTTCCCTGCTTAATATTATTAAATTTCGAATATATCAGTGCGAAACTAATGAAAAAAATCCTTTTTAACGGTAGCCATCGTTTAGTAAGTCTGACCGTAATATACAATGTGCTTACGAGGATGCTGATTGGATTTTGAAAAAGGTGTGCATTAGTAATTGCATTGCAAGCTTGGTTTATTTGATTATTTTTAGATCTAAAGAAGTGAATCAAAATGCTAACAATTCCAATAGTTACTAGCACAACTATTACACCAATAAATAATTTTTGGAACTCCCTTTTGCTGTATTATAATAAGCCTCAATTAGTAAACCGGAGATTGATTGGTGCCACTCAAACGTTACTTGTAAAAGTAAATTTTACAAACGACAATGTTAAGAACATCACAGAGGCCTTCACAAGGCACTCAATTCTATACGAAATTAGAAAACTAAAAAAACTTAATCAAAGTATTTCGAAGGATTTTCTAATTAATATATTAGAAACCTTTGATAAAAGTGCATCCTTCGAAGAGCTAACATTGGAGGACTTTATAAAATCTAAAGATGATCTATTTATATCTGTTAGATTTTTATTACCCAGACAAGTAAATGTTGAGAACTGTGTTGAAGTTGTGATTTTGGATAAAAAGCATACAACAGCTTTCTTTTATGCTGTTGCAGAAGCTGATTCAAAGCCGTTAGCGCCTAAATTTCCGTATATAATTGAATGTACCTCTGATTGCAACATACGTGTATGTGTCCAAAATTTTCAAGATGC
Source organism: Sinopyrophorus schimmeli (assembly GCA_036325965.1). Classification (NCBI taxonomy): domain Eukaryota; kingdom Metazoa; phylum Arthropoda; class Insecta; order Coleoptera; family Elateridae; genus Sinopyrophorus; species Sinopyrophorus schimmeli. The sequence goes on along the minus strand of JARFIZ010000064.1, from coordinate 238,230 downwards.
TGAAGACTCAAGTTCAGAGTGGTTGGCGAATCAATTATTTATGAAACTTATTAAATGGTCTGAAAATCTAACAGAAAACACTACAATTCAACAATCATTATCTTTAGTTTCGCTTGAAACCTATACAGATTTGTATCATAACTTAAAATTAAAATATGGGAAGAACATTGTAGAGGTGTGATTTTGCTTCTCAACATTATGAATTAATATATCTATAACTAATTTTAGAATTGGCCAGAGAAAACGGATCCTCTAAAATTTGTTTACGAAGACATAGCAATTGCTTCGTATCTTATAGCAATATGGCAACAAATTAGTTTAGATAAACCCTATTTCGTAGACTTGGGTTGTGGAAATGGTTTATTGGTTTATATCTTAAATGAAGAAGGGTATTGCGGTTATGGAATTGATGTCCGTAAGCGAAAAATATGGGATTCGTACCCAAAAACAACAATATTGAAGGTGGTTGTTGTTTTGTACATTTATAAACTCCAAAGTACTAACATTTGGATTTGTAGGTAGAAACTGTACTTCCTTCCGAATTCATATTGAAGGAGGACGTAAATTGGATAATAGGAAACCATTCGGACGAATTAACTCCTTGGATTCCAATAATAACAGCAGAAACTTCTGCTAGAGCAAATTTTTTCTTACTCCCATGTTGTTGCTTTGAATTAAATGGTCAGAAGTATAAAAGAAAAAATACTTCGCTAAGCACGTACGCAGAATATCTCACTTACATTCAAAATTTATGCCATAAATATGGCTTCGTTATTAAAACCGATAGATTAAGAATACCATCAACAAAAAGGACTTGTATTGTTAGTTTTGGTCGCGCCTTCGGTTCCGAAAAGTTCGTTAAAATCAAGAACGATTTAAAAAGCGATAACATACAAATACGTGCATCAAAGGAGAAAGTCCGAAATTGTACACAAATAGGAAAGAATAATATTCATAATATTGTTATGAATGTTAGCACGTTATTGTTAGAAGTTCAAAACAATATTTCAAAAGAGCAAGGTGTATGGAATGCTGGACAACTTCTTCCAATATCAGAAATAGCACAAAAATTGGGAAACAAACTGCTGGATCACCTAAAGCAGGAATGTGGAGGGCTACAGACTTTATTAAAAAACCATCGATATATTTTTGAAGTTGTTCGAGGGACTGTAAAGTTAAGAATTCCATCAACAGCTGATGAAACACAACACAAGTATAAGAATAAAAAGTGCTGGTATTACATGCACCATCCAGATAGTTGTCCTCATAATAGTAACACTTGTGCATACTCCCATGACTAATAATTTTATGTTAATAAAACAATTGATAAAGTGTTACAACAGACCATATTATTTTTTTCATAGTGCAATATTAAAAGAAAATAAGTCTCCAAGTTATATTTTAAAACAATTGTCTTACAAAAAATAAACTGTGGCTATGAAGACTTATATAATTCCAATCTTATTTGCAACGTCTAAAGCATCATAGTCTCTTGCTAATCGTACATATGCTTTCTTCTTACCGTCGGGTCTAATTAAAGTATTAACTTTCGATACATTAATGTCATATAGCTTCTTTACTGCAGCTTTAATATGGTGCTTATTAGCACTAGTGTGCACCAAAAATACCAAAGTGTTGTTATCTTCAATTTTTTTCATGGCTGCTTCTGTGGTCAAAGGATATTTGATAATATTATAGGCATCCATGCGACTTCTGTGAGGTACTGCCTTTCTCGGATATTTCGGATTTCTTTGTGGTTTGAAAGTTTTAGGTCTTCTAAAATGTACTGAAGTCCTGATTTTACGAGTTCTTGTTCCTTGTGGACCTTTGATGACCTATAAAATTTTAAATGTAATTATAACACGTAACAGCATCATAATTATTATAGGGAAGATTCAAGTTATAAATCAGAGTTGTGTCAAGTTTTGTTTTCATTAGATTCAAAGAGATTCCCACAAAATAATCATCATGTTAAGATCAATTATCTGTTAAAAGAAATCGTAGCAATGCTTACCTTTTTTTGAATTTTCAGAGCCTTCTCAACAGGCTTTGAAACTTTTCCAACACCTTTTTGTGCTTTAACTGGCACATTTCTCTTGGGTTTGGTAATCAAAGGTTTAACAGGTGCTTTAGGCTTAGTTGCTTTAACTGCAGGTTTTTTTGCAGCAACAGTTTTAGCTTTAGCAACTGTAGGTTTAGGTTTGGCTGTAGCCGTAGCTGTTGGTTTGGATGCATTTTTTTTCTCTGCAGTTTTAGCGGGAGCAGCCTTTGCCGATGGCTTAGCAGCGGCAGGTTTTGAAGCTGTCGATGCTGGTTTGCTCGGTGCAGATTTAGGAGCAGCACTTGGTTTTGGTGCTGCTGTTTTGGGAGCAGTAGCGGGCTTTGCTGTACCTGAAGCTGTTGGTTTAGAACCAGAAGTGGCTGGTGCAGAAGCAGGCTTTTTCTCTTCTTTTTTACCAGCTAAAAAGTCAAAAGTAGTTAAGAAAAGATTTAAGGTTATGGTTCGCCATAAAATTTATTCAACATATTAAAGAATATTAATTTCTAGTATGTTAATGTTCACTGGAATTGGACACAATAAAACAATAAAACAATAAAACCTGGAGGTAATTTCACTGAACTGAAAATTAATTATGGTGATTGTACATGCAAAAAAATGAAAAATTGGTTTAATGACAAAAAGAGATTAGCAGCTATAAGAAATAGACGGATTTTCTTATTACAATGCCGCTCGAAAAAAATATATCCTAAACATATTGTTAATAATTTAAGATGTCTATATTCTTTGTTTTTAGATGAACATCCATTTAAAAACGACATACAAAATCTTTCGTTAAAATTACGGAAATCCATTTTAAATTTAGAAATCAAAATCACGGTATGGAAAACGAATCAATTAATGGAAATTTGTAATAATCATGAATTGAATATTAACAAGATTCTTAACATTGACGATTTTAATTCATGGAAATTTAATGTTGATAGATTTTATGAAAAACAGTTCGTGATGATTAAAGAAACAAATTTGAGGAAAATTAATAGTTTGATCACTGATTCTAATGTAATAAAAGTAAATACTCATGAAGAGAGTAGTATTTCAAATTATAAGGAATTACAACTTCCGAAAACGTAAAAAGAATTTTATGTGTGGATCCAAAATTTGGTTTACGAAGACATAGCAATTGCTTCGTATCTTATAGCAATATGGCAACAAATTAGTTTAGATAAACCCTATTTCGTAGACTTGGGTTGTGGAAATGGTTTATTGGTTTATATCTTAAATGAAGAAGGGTATTGCGGTTATGGAATTGATGTCCGTAAGCGAAAAATATGGGATTGGTACCCAAAAACAACAATATTGAAGGTGGTTGTTGTTTTGTACATTTATAAACTCCAAAGTACTAACATTTGGATTTGTAGGTAGAAACTGTACTTCCTTCCGAATTCATATTGAAGGAGGACGTAAATTGGATAATAGGAAACCATTCGGACGAATTAACTCCTTGGATTCCAATAATAACAGGAGAAACTTCTGCTAGAGCAAATTTTTTCTTACTCCCATGTTGTTGCTTTGAATTAAATGGTCAGAAGTATAAAAGAAAAAATACTTCGCTAAGCACGTACGCAGAATATCTCACTTACATTCAAAATTTATGCCATAAATATGGCTTCGTTATTAAAACCGATAGATTAAGAATACCATCAACAAAAAGGACTTGTATTGTTAGTTTTGGTCGCGCCTTCGGTTCCGAAAAGTTCGTTAAAATCAAGAACGATTTAAAAAGCGATAACATACAAATACGTGCATCAAAGGAGAAAGTCCGAAATTGTACACAAATAGGAAAGAATAATATTCATAATATTGTTATGAATGTTAGCACGTTATTGTTAGAAGTTCAAAACAATATTTCAAAAGAGCAAGGTGTATGGAATGCTGGACAACTTCTTCCAATATCAGAAATAGCACAAAAATTGGGAAACAAACTGCTGGATCACCTAAAGCAGGAATGTGGAGGGCTACAGACTTTATTAAAAAACCATTGATATATTTTTGAAGTTGTTCGAGGGACTGTAAAGTTAAGAATTCCATCAACAGCTGATGAAACACAACACAAGTATAAGAATAAAAAGTGCTGGTATTACATGCACCATCCAGATAGTTGTCCTCATAATAGTAACACTTGTGCATACTCCCATGACTAATAATTTTATGTTAATAAAACAATTGATAAAGTGTTACAACAGACCATATTATTTTTTTCATGGTGCAATATTAAAAGAAAATAAGTCTCCAAGTTATATTTTAAAACAATTGTCTTACAAAAAATAAACTGTGGCTATGAAGACTTATATAATTCCAATCTTATTTGCAACGTCTAAAGCATCATAGTCTCTTGCTAATCGTACATATGCTTTCTTCTTACCGTCGGGTCTAATTAAAGTATTAACTTTCGATACATTAATGTCATATAGCTTCTTTACTGCAGCTTTAATATGGTGCTTATTAGCACTAGTGTGCACCAAAAATACCAAAGTGTTGTTATCTTCAATTTTTTTCATGGCTGCTTCTGTGGTCAAAGGATATTTGATAATATTATAGGCATCCATGCGACTTCTGTGAGGTACTGCCTTTCTCGGATATTTCGGATTTCTTTGTGGTTTGAAAGTTTTAGGTCTTCTAAAATGTACTGAAGTCCTGATTTTACGAGTTCTTGTTCCTTGTGGACCTTTGATGACCTATAAAATTTTAAATGTAATTATAACACGTAACAGCATCATAATTATTATAGGGAAGATTCAAGTTATAAATCAGAGTTGTGTCAAGTTTTGTTTTCATTAGATTCAAAGAGATTCCCACAAAATAATCATCATGTTAAGATCAATTATCTGTTAAAAGAAATCGTAGCAATGCTTACCTTTTTTTGAATTTTCAGAGCCTTCTCAACAGGCTTTGAAACTTTTCCAACACCTTTTTGTGCTTTAACTGGTACATTTCTCTTGGGTTTGGTAATCAAAGGTTTAACAGGTGCTTTAGGCTTAGTTGCTTTAACTGCAGGTTTTTTTGCAGCAACAGTTTTAGCTTTAGCAACTGTAGGTTTAGGTTTGGCTGTAGCCGTAGCTGTTGGTTTGGATGCATTTTTTTTCTCTGCAGTTTTAGCGGGAGCAGCCTTTGCCGATGGCTTAGCAGCGGCAGGTTTTGAAGCTGTCGATGCTGGTTTGCTCGGTGCAGATTTAGGAGCAGCACTTGGTTTTGGTGCTGCTGTTTTGGGAGCAGTAGCGGGCTTTGCTGTACCTGAAGCTGTTGGTTTAGAACCAGAAGTGGCTGGTGCAGAAGCAGGCTTTTTCTCTTCTTTTTTACCAGCTAAAAAGTCAAAAGTAGTTAAGAAAAGATTTAAGGTTATGGTTCGCCATAAAATTTATTCAACATATTAAAGAATATTAATTTCTAGTATGTTAATGTTCACTGGAATTGGACACAATAAAACAATAAAACAATAAAACCTGGAGGTAATTTCACTGAACTGAAAATTAATTATGGTGATTGTACATGCAAAAAAATGAAAAATTGGTTTAATGACAAAAAGAGATTAGCAGCTATAAGAAATAGACGGATTTTCTTATTACAATGCCGCTCGAAAAAAATATATCCTAAACATATTGTTAATAATTTAAGATGTCTATATTCTTTGTTTTAGATGAACATCCATTTAAAAACGACATACAAAATCTTTCGTTAAAATTACGGAAATCCATTTTAAATTTAGAAATCAAAATCACGGTATGGAAAACGAATCAATTAATGGAAATTTGTAATAATCATGAATTGAATATTAACAAGATTCTTAACATTGACGATTTTAATTCATGGAAATTTAATGTTGATAGATTTTATGAAAAACAGTTCGTGATGATTAAAGAAACAAATTTGAGGAAAATTAATAGTTTGATCACTGATTCTAATGTAATAAAAGTAAATACTCATGAAGAGAGTAGTATTTCAAATTATAAGGAATTACAACTTCCGAAAACGTAAAAAGAATTTTATGTGTGGATCCAAAATTTGGTTTACCTCCTAAGAGAAGTGACATACATCCTGTCATCCTAATTAAAGACATTGAACATTGCATCAATAATTTACCTTCAAAAGAAACGGATCCGAAACTTATTGATAATGAACGTACATTATTACGTTCAAAGGTATCAAATTTAATTAATAATTTTATAACAAACCAGAACCGAAACATCTGGATCAGTTTAGCAGAGACATTATTGAAACAAAAAATTCTTGTCTTTGAATCAGAATGTAATTGTTACCAAATCTGATAAGGGAATGGAACAGTAATTATGTATAAGGATGAATATAGAAAAACATTACAAGAAATGTTACAGGATGAAGTGATATACAAAATTATTAATAAAGACCCGACCATTAAGTTTGAAAAAATGGCTAATGATTTGTTGGTAAAGCTAAATAAGAATTTGGTTATTGACAATTGTACTATGAAGAACTTAAAACGCATAATGCTGTAGCACCTCGTTTGTACGGTTTACGGAAAACGCACAAAGAGGGTTGCAAACTTAGACCTGTTGTTTGCTGTATTGGTTCTCCTAGTTACAAGATATCGAAATTATTACATCGTTTATTAACACCTTTAATAGCGACGTATGAATTTAGATTAAAAAATTCATTTGAATTCGTAGATGAAATTAAAAATATAGTTTTACCAACAAATTACGTTTTGGTATCGTTAGACGTGGTATCCCTATTCACTAATATTCCACAGACACTTGTACTGGATATAATTGACAAAGATTGGGATATTTTGTCTGAAGTTCTAACAATATCAAAAAAAATATGCTTATTGAACTTATCAAATTTTATTTTAATTCCAGTTATCTGTTATTTAATCATAAAATTTAAATCAAAATTATACAACTACAAATAATTTTCTTTTTAGAATCATAGTTACAGCCTTTCATGTAATTATTTAGAATCATAGTTACAATCTTTCATATTTAAAAATCTTTCATTTTGACACATGTAGAATTATTGAGTTTTAATGGTTAACTTCCTTTTTGTGTTGTTAAGGTATTTTATAATTTATATTATTTTATAAAATACTTGTAGTTATTGTTGTTATAGTTTGTTAATTTTCAGTTGCTTGATAAAGTTTCAATAAAGAAACGAAACGTTGCAAGTTAACAATTTGTGTTTTATTGTGTCCAATTCCAGTGAACATTAACATATTATAAGATATTGGACGTGAACATTATGATTAATTAATTTCTAGATTTTTTAAGTGTCTTAGGTGATGTAAAATCTATAAATTACTTTAGATTAGTACACAAAATTAAAAAACCAAGAAAAAACCATGTGTAACGTCTAACCACATGGTAAAATATAAGAACATGAAAATTGATCACACTACATGATAAAATTTACTTTTTATATACCCTAATCAAAAAGTAACATTACTGACGTTGAATTACAACAAAATGTAAGAAAAGAATGGTAAATAATGGAAATACTTGCCTGGTTTATCACCTCCTTTTCCCTTCGTGGGCGCCATGTTGTATAAAAAAGACACAACGAAATTGCAGATGGCGCCATTTAAACGGAAATACTCATCGAGTTCGCGCACTTTTTAAATCTAAACGATTACAAAACTTAAAAATTGTATTATTAATAACAGCAATATCAACGTAATACAATTACCAAAAGTGACTTTGGTATAAAAAAATTATAAAACATTAAGCTGATATACAATAAACAAAATTAGTCTAATATGTTTTACTGTTAAAACTCTCGTCTACAAATCAAATCTATAATAAAAATGACTTTGTCTTAGAATATTTCTAATGGGGTTCAACTAGTATACTACCATACTAAAAACTTTTAACCTGTATTATATCCTTATTTATTTGAATATAAAAATAAAACTAAAAACAATTTTACATTTATTTGAAATTTGTGACGTTTTATATTAATTAATGTATGAACAGTATTAAAACTTCGAAAAAAAGTAAAAAAAAACAGTTAAAAGATGTTGCTGTAGTTATGCTTCGTAAAAACTTTGAATTCGTATGGTAGTAAAGAAAAGAACCTAGACAATTGCTTCAGATCTAGGTTTTGAACGTTTTCGCATTGGTAAATCCTTTTCCAAATCGGAATTGGGGCTGTATAATTGTTTGCTATTAGAATTTTGTCTTGTGGTCCTTAAATGTCTGATGGGTACTGAAGGGGACAGTTTTATTTGTTTTTTATTTACAATATCTATTAAATTAGAAGAGCAATAAGACTGTGTCGAATTACTATTGAACAGGGCAGTTTCTTCACTTGTGTTATCTGCACTTACTCGGTTCTTTAAAGATCTCTTACTTCTACGTTTACTTTGAAGATTAATCGGCGTTACATTGGGTATTTTGAATTGATCTATTATTCTGTCGTTCTCATAAGCTTCTAAATTGCAAGCAAAACTAGCTAAATCTGTGTCTTTCACTGAAGTCGAAATCAAGGACCTGTTTGGATTTTTAATTGTACTAAAATTGTCTTCGTTTCCCTTACTTGTTTTCAAAAACGAATTATGCTCATCCTCGCACGTAGTGGACGTTACATCAGTTTCTTCGGTTGTTTCAGATGAGCACTTCTTCGCATTCAAAGATGCATCAGGCATAATTTGAGATTCCTTAATCTAAAAAGAAGTACGGTTTGACTTATTTCAGATTATCAATAAGTATAAAGTTCTTACTGGATCATGTTCAAAGCATACGAAACCCAGCAATTTATCATGACGTACGTTTCCTTCAGAATGCGAGGGGCAGTAAGAGTTAACGCATTTAACACAACAACGTATTGTTCTTTTATTGCAAATATTGCAACTGTGCCATGGACAAACCCATTTACCTAAAACATTCATCATAAGAAAAGACAATAGAACACTACAAGGATTCAATACCTTCAGGCCAACTCTTTAATTGGACGCAACGCAAATGATAAACTTTAGTACAAATTTTATTATGGCACATTCCAACAACACCCATTTTTCCACAGACAAAACAGGGGTTCTCATTTTTGGGAGATGTAACTTTGCTTAAAGAAGTCTTCTTTTTAAATGTGATTCTTGATTTTTTGCTTTTTTTCTGTGATTCATCCTAAAACGAAATTAAATCAGTAATTTCAAGTAATTCGCTTACGTTCAATTAATACAAACCTGCTTAATTTTAACTCCAATAAAGCCGCTGCAAGTAGAAGCTCCACAACGACAGATTTTCCTCTCTTTACTTATGCACTCCAAATTATAGTTGAAGGTGACTTCAGAATCTGCTGGAATATCGTCCATCGCAAATAAACCAACGCGTGTGTCACCATTTACAGTCCATTTTTGTGTCTCGCAGTTAGGTTGACATGAGTGATTCATAAAGCGAGCCAAGTTGCCTTTAGGACCAGCGTCGATGATGCGATCTTTATCTATGGTTAAAAAATAATAATTTTCGTCTTTTTGTTCGTGCATTTTGCGAATTCTTCTTTGGTACTCTCGTTCGTCTATTATTTCGCCCACGTATTCAATTACAAACGATCCTTTCGGGATGGATGCAAGAGTCTTCAAGCCCCAGCCTCTTCCTTGCGTCTTGAACGGTCTCAATGGAGGATATTGCCGTTTTTCGAATCTCTGGTTGTTACATTTTTCTTTTGCTGGACAAACATTCGGGTCGCACTCGGTTAAGAGCAACCTGTAATAGCGAGATTGAAATAGGACGTTCCTGGATCTACTCATGATTACCTATTCAAACAAACGCTGTCTGGGCCACAGGGAGTATCGTCTAAAGGATTACATTCACAGGCGGTAGTATAACTTATGTTAGCATCAAAGAGTTTAACATTTCCAACAGGTTTGTTGACTTTCACACGTATGTAATGAGGTGGTTTCATACTGTGTCTTATTTCGGCCTCTTGATTGGATTTGAATACTAAAAATTGTTTTAAAAAATCCAATTAAAACTAAAATATTAAAATACATGTATGCTTACCTTTCCGCAATTGATGGGCTGCGAGTGCTTCGTCGACCGCTTTCTTAAAACATTGAGCAACCTTACTATTGCAACTTTGACGACTATTATCGCCGTCTTGAAAGAGAAAAACTTTCCCTTTATCTGCCCAATAATAGTTGTGAGTTCCGTAGAATCTAACAACAAATTGTCCAACTGTACGCTTCCATGCCATAACCCTAGCAGGAATTTCGTTAGGAAATAATACGGCAGCAGGCCACCACCTGTATCTTCCAAATTTAACCCAAACAATATCATCGTACAAAGGAAACCTACCACTTTCGCAATCTTCGCAAATAAAGGTACCGTCTTCTAATAAATTTAATGTTACGCATTCAGAATGCACGCTGGTCGGACAAGTTTCGCAGCAAATTAAAGCACCGCCTTTTGAACATATGAAACACCACGTAGTGTTAATTGTTCCTGTTTTCAATGACTTTCCTTTGCCATCGATCGTCACTTCGTTGTGTCTGGGACATATTATTTGAGATGTACTCAAGATCAAACTCCCAGCCGGCACGCAATAGTTAGTTGTGTGATAAGTAGCTGGGCATTTTATGCACTTGACCACTTTGGAGTTGTTACATCGTGAAATACCAGCACGAGGATCCTCCGATGCACAGGTATGACAGACATGTGCGGGACAAACGAAGGTATCTAATTGCACATCCGAATTTCTATGCTTCTCTGTTGATATCAGAGACCATTGTGTTTGGGGCCACATCTTCACGCAATGGGGGTGATAAAATTTCCCACACTTGCGCAACGAACATTTTTGACGTAGGGCTACCTTCTTATGCGACACCTAGAATGAATCAAATTAAAATACAACTTACGACTTGCGTAATTTTGAAAGCAACGAGCTATCTCTTACTTGCCTCGAACCCACAAATAAAGCACGGTGGTTCAATCGTGGCAGCACAATAACCGCATTTAAAGTCTTTACAATCAAAATCCACCGAGCTTCCGCTCCTTGGAGTACTGTCCCCAGTAATGTGAGGCACGGGAGGTGATTCATTTTCAGCAGGTTTAAGTTCTGTAAGAGCTAAATCCTCAGAATTCTCGCTACCGAAAGTAACACAATCAGCAGTAACATGTTCCACTTTTAAGGTTCTTCTCTTTGACGAAGATTTCACTCTTGTAGACATGGTCGAGGTGCCTTCTTCTGAGCTTGTATAATCGGTAGTCGAATCTGCATATATAGTATTTTTCCTTCGAATTTCTGCATGATCTGCTTCATTTTCATATCAATTTTGTCCGACAGAGACAAATGATTAAATTCTTTCACCGAAAGTTGTTCACCTTTTGGTGTTAAAGAATGTTCCACAGCAACTTCGTCGCAGTCAATATAAATCACGTCGCTTTTATTCTCATTTTTCTCTTCCCTAACTGAAGTAACTATTTCGACGTTATCATCGGTGGTGTCTGGAACAAATTCTGTTATAAGTTCCTGTTTGATCTCTTTCTCCAATAGATTAATCGTTCTCTTTTCGGTTTTTTCTTTTACTGTTACTGTATTAAAAGGAAATTGCAAATTCGCACACTTATGATGAAAGTAACCATTGCAAGGTCCTGTGCATTTGATAACCTTATCAGTTATCTTACAGATTTGACAGACTTTATCACGAGAGACTCCCCTGAATAGATTGTTTTTTCTTTGTCGAGAAGCTTCGATTTCGAAAACGTTTGCCGACGAAGCCGTGCTGCTCGACTTCGATAAGGAATCGGTGTCCGAGAATGAACATTCAGAATTCATCTCATTAATTAATTCGTTCGAAAACAAATCAGAAAAAGGATTAAAATGTTCCATTTTAACCTTAGGGGTACGTTTACGTTAGTCTTGGACTTTTTGGGAGATTTTTCGACTGGTTTTGGTGGCGATTCTGGGGACAATAGATCTTCAGGTTCACTCTTGATCTCTGATTTGATCAAACTGCTTTTTCCCTTTTTAATAGGTTTCATTGTTAATAAATTGTCAAAGAAGTTAAGACGTTCTCTTAAACTTTTCAATTTTAGATATTCAGCTTCCTCAACTGCTTTCTCCCACCATTTCTGGTTACGCTTTTGAACTACGCAAGCTTTTTTGTCTGAACCCTGCAATATTTATAAATGGGACTATGTACTTTAAAAGTATAATAAAAAACTTTACCGTAAGAAGGTGCCGGATTAAGGAGAAATCGTTTCGCCCAGTGAAAGGCATCAAATATGTAAAACTAAGCCAGGATCTTCGTCCATTATCTCCAAAAAATCTTAAATGATAGGAAACCCGTTGTGCTAAAAGAATATTGTTCAAATTAAGAAAATTATTCCACAATTATGTTACTTACAAAAACAACGTTTGAATTGCTTATTAATTGGATCTTCAACGATCATGCAAGGCCAATATGGATATTTACCAATTCGAGCCCACATTATGTCTCCAATTTTAATATCTAACGATTCCAATAAGTGTACATAATTTGAATTTTCAATGCCATCTTTGGTTTCCATTTTAATAGAAACTTCCTCCATGGGAATATCTGGTGCATAGTCTTCTGCAATCATTTCTGAAAACTTACGTTTTTTGCTCACTTCCTTATTCGGCATGTTTTCATCAGGAATTTCTGTTTTTATTTCAATTTCTGGCTCAGTCTTCAACGTACTAAGTTGACCATTGTTTTTCTTTGATCTTATCCTCGTACTTTCGGACTTAGTGGTCCTACCTTTTTTTGAAATTGAATTATTTGTGTTCGGTGTCTCATCTGGTTGAATTATAGGTTCCTTTTTTAATTCCTTGTTGCAATTACTCTCTGTAGGGTGAGAATTGTGCGGAAATTTGTTTAAATTAGTGTTATTGGAGGATTTATGTTTTCCTTTTAGTTGTGGGGTATCAGAAGAGCTTTTATTGTTAGCCATCGACCGAGATCTTCGCTGTTTAGTTTTCGGGGAATCTATTTCAATTGTAGATTTAGCGGTTGGGTTTTCTAATGGCAATGGTTTGCATTTTACAACGGTCGATTTATTTTTTGATTTTCTTGATGGTGACTGCTGTTTTGATACGTTTTTACTTTCTTTGTCTAAGCTAGAAGATTTATTTTTATTTTTAGTTTCAATTTGTTTTTTTGTTGTGGTTAATACCCTTTCAGCTTGTTTATTAGCAGAATAGGTATTTAATTTTTCTGAAGCAGTTTGTCGAATTTCTTTGTTATTTGATTGTATTTTTGAGACTGTTTTGCTCCTTCTCTTACTTGGTGAAGCTGGTGGCAATTTGTCTAATTCCATTTTTAATGATCTATTATTTACAGTGGATCCTGAAGGTTTTGGCGTTGTTTTTTTAGTTTTAGTAATTTCTAAAGATGGATTTTTATCATTCTTTGGCTTAGATACCTCTTTTACCTCTACGGTCTTGGGTTGTTTTGCAAAACTTTTTTGTGTTCTTTCTAACAATGCCTTGAGATTGTTATAAATACTTTCCACACATTCTGTTTTATTAGACTGCTTATTATTTTTTTCTTCATTTTTTACTGTATTTAAGGTTGTATGGCAATTGTTTAACATCACAACAGCCTTTTTCATTTGCATTTGAGATTTATCATATTTCTTGTTGGGTTTCTTAAGAGACAATCTTTGTCTCTTTGCTGATCTAAAGAGAAAATAATTTAAAATAGAATTAATTAATACAACGTTAAATTTACCTGGCGGATGAAACCTTTTGTTGATTGTCTGTTGTACAGTCTAAAGGTTTCTCTTTAGTGGCAACCATTTCCTTCTTTGGAGTAAGAATTTCCATTTCTTGTGAGGAAGGTAGACATAAAAATTCAACGTCACAACTGCTATCTAAAAGACCATCATCTGTAGTCTCTTGGGCAACACTCAAATTAGCAATTTTCCACGGTGCATTCAACAATTTTTTATCAACAATATTAATGTCATTTTCTGAGCTAGGAGGACTAACATCTAAGCTTTTAATACGTTTTGGTTCATTACTTTGAGACTTTTCATTAAGAGGAAATATTGAGTATCAGGCAACCCAAAACTCTCGACCACCGAGTTTTTGTCACCCTTCTTTCGTTTATTACTGTAAGTTTTCAATTTTGGCTTACTTCCACCGGAATTATCTAAATCTAACTGTTCGGTTGGATTTACCGATATAATCTTTAAAACTTGTGACACTTCTTCGGACTCAAATTTGATAGCATCTTCAGTTAATAGCTGCTCAGGTTTCTGTTTCTCGGCATCCTGTAAAATTTTCAATTTCGATTCTTGGCATACATTTTTGACAGGTGACTGTAACGAAAGCATTCCTGAGTCACTGTTAAAGAAATCGTGTATAGGTTTAATATCAGTATCAATATTATCTTCCTGTACTGCATCGTCAGCGATAACCAAGTCTCCTGTTACATGCTGGAAAGGTACCCTTACAGATCGTGACTTTCTAGGAGAAGTATTTCTAGATCGTCCAGTTTTAAAAGCTGAATAACCTCTGGGCAAACGACAGCTTTTTTTTACATGGGACGTCTCAAAAATAACGTCAATATCGTAAAAATCTTCTGTAATTTTTGGTTTCTGAGTTCTGCCATATCTGCTTCTACGTGCAGGACTTAGTAGTGCTAATTCGGATTTGTCTGAAGAAGTAGCCAATTTCTTATCAGCTTCCATGATTGTTTAATGGCAGTCTAAAATAAACACGAATTAGGTTACGTTCCTTAGCTATAATTATAATATATGAATCAATGAATTGATTACATTGCTGTTATTAATGGAGCAAAGATATTAAACCAAAAGTCAAACACGTTACGAGGACAGTATGTATATATGATCATTTCAAAGGATGCATCACCAATATTTGTATGTCCAGAATTCTTGAATACGTACCTAAAATATCATTATAAATCACTTATAATCACAAACTAATATGCAAATACACACCATTAAACACTTAAAAACTGTAACAATATATTAACATTATAATTATTTACTTTGCACTTGTTAACAGTTTGACAAAATAACATCAAAACTGAAGTTAGCGATAGAACCACTTAATAAAAGCGTTCCCGCTTATTTAATAAGCATACTCATGAAATTAGCCGTGTTTAAATTACAAATTTAAAAATTATTAATGCTTTTTGAATTAGTATAAAATTCCTCAAAACTAATCTAAAATGATTAATTCATAACATAAAAAAACCAGCATGTTCTTAGTTTTCTTTTGTGCATTATTAAGTTGTTTGGATTTTTAATAATCAATAAACTTAACATAAAAACGTTTACTAAAATATACGTAAACCGCACAAGAACGCTTGTAAAATGCACGAAATACCATTTCCTTTAAAGTTTTTAGTTTATCTACAATAACAAGATTTAAAATTATATAAAAATATAATTTATAAATGTTATTAAAAATTAAATTAAAAAGTATTAACAATTAAAAAGAATTGCAAATTCATTTAGCTTAAACTTAATAAACGCATTACCTTGTTGGAATTGTGTATATAAATTATAATTCTTTATTAAATAATAATTAATTAAATGATCTCATAATCGAATTGGCTAAGTTTTTGAAAAGGCACCGTTTCAATCACATACGAAAAGGAATATTGTGTCTTTGACAACCTCCAATATTATCCTTAGCTAAATTAATTGCGAAACAATAAAATTAACTCCAAACATCGGCTGAATATCTCTTTTGCGTTTCCATTTTCTTCAAAAATGCTGTAGCTTGTTGTTCACTTAGGCCCCCTTTGTCCATTATGGCTTTCAAAACTATTTTATGAACATCTCCAGCCATAGTTCGAGCATCCCTTTAAATACACATTTTCCATTAAAAAACATTCGTTCAAATTATATAGACTTAACAACCTACCCACACACATAAAAGTGTCCATTATGCTCCCCAATGACCCTCCAGATCTCATCAGGATTTTGTTCCAAAAGATGGGTAACGTAAACCTTCTGTGCTTGGTCCCTAGAGAATGCCAAATGCATTTTAAGCGTTCCTTTCTCTTCAAAGTCCAGCAATTCCTCTTCGTAAATAAAATCGTCACTTTTATTCCGACAACCAAAATACAGAATGCTTTCTCCCACGGGTTTGCCATCGTCTTTAACAAACTGTCTCTCCTGTATAAATCCGCGAAAGGGTGCAAGTCCTGTACCAGGTCCGACCATGATAATAGGCGTTTGCGGCTTAGTGGGAAGTCTAAACTGTGACTTTCTTATAAATATCGGTGCTGTTGGTGCTTCCATTCCTGGTTGTGGTTGTTTGAAGACTAACCACGTAGTTGCAACGCCCTTAGTCCTACGACCAGTTGGAGTAGTGTAATCTACGACTACAGCAGTTATGTGTACAGTAGTTGGATAAAGCTTAGGTGACGAAGAAATCGAATAATAGCGAGGCTGGAGACGTGGTAAAAGTTCACAGAGATGGTCAAGAGATGCCTTACAAGACGGAAGATCTTCAAGCACATGCACAATAGTACGATTATCTTGTATTATCCATTGCTGGTAAAGAGCTTTGCCTTCAGGCGATGTGCTAGACATCATTTTTAATTTCTCCTTCTCAGCGGGATCGCTACAATACTCAGATAACTCCTTCAGGACGTGTGTTCTTGGGTTCATTGTAATATCCAAGTAATGCGTTAAAGCAGTTCGGTAAGAGCAAGGACAAGGGAAAGGATGTTTCTTACTCGACTCCTCATCTGTGTTAATTAAAGTAAAAATAGTATCTAAATCCACGTTCGTTAACTGTCCAATTTTCTCAACCAGCTCAGAATTATTAGTCGGGTACACAGCCAAATGGTCTCCAGACTCGTACCTCATTTTAGATCCATCAATATCAAACTCTATGTGCATACAAGAACGTTCCCGCGCTTGTGGAGCTCCCTATTAACTTTAATCTTAGCCAAAAATGGATTCTTGGCATCATAAGGTCTGAAACATGCTAGAATTAATTAACGGAATTAAAAGACTTTTGTTAATTTACGGTCTTTGATTTTGAAGGGAGTGTAAACGTGCCATTTCTCCTGTATAGATTCTATCGGGTATTTCATCTTTATATTCGACCAGTTTATATTGTCGCATGCTGACATCTTCCCCTGTTGATTCAATACCAAAATAATCACAAACAGCTGGCCAAAATTTGTCTTTCCAAGTAATAAAATCATCTTCTATGCTACAAAAATCCATTACTTATTAAAATTGTTACAGGAAAAAAGATATCGGTATTTACTTTGCATCGTCATCTCCCAACCCTAAATCGTACACCCTCGTAGCTCCCAGTTCCTCAAGTCTCTTGTCCACATAAATGGCAACTTGGTTGTAGTGTTCATAGGTCTTGTTACCAAGTCCAAAAACCTACAATATATTCTGAATGTTTATTTAATAATTATAGGTGTTTGAATTAAGCTATACAACTACCCTATAAAATGTCAATAAACAATGTTTGCAATCGTAGTAGGTAGTGGTGTTTACAATTTGATGGCAAAAAAATTGAATCGTCATGAGACACCACGTGTATTAATTTTGTAGCAAGTAAATACGACAAACAAAAACAACCTTGAAATTTAACGAGGAAATTACAGTTTAAAACCTTGGCATAGAAAATAGAAGGTTATTATTAAAGTAATCTTACAGCATAATTCAGGCCGCTTAAATCTGCGTCTCCGTTCTGTAACCATTCGTAGAATTCCATCGCGTTGTCTGTGGGATCTCCTTCGCCATAAGTGGCCAAACAGAAAACAGCTAATGATTTTGGAATTGATTTTAAATTAGTTAACTCTTCCTGTACAAAAAGAACTCAATAAAGCGGATGCTTTTTATAAAATTAACTCGACCAACCATATCACATTCCTCAGGATCAGCTACCATCCCTTTTAGTTGATAACGAATGCCTTCTTTGGCTAAACGCCCAGCAAATTCCTCGCCTGTACCTGTTTGACTTCCATAGAAGACTACTAAACTTCTCCCTGAAGCCTTTAATTTTTTAATAAAAGAATTATCAGTAGATGTTTGTAGAGTCATTGAAGTAGGTCTAAAATAAAATAAAATAAAATAATTGATCCTAGATCAATTTAAAAGAACTGACTGTATGGAGTACGATTTTCCATTTGAACTTATGGTATCCTGCTTGCTTCGACTTTTCATAAGCCACCAAATTCCAACCCCCAAAAGTGCGATTAAAAGAATAATATCCAATGGTCCAAAAAGAGCATCCGAAGAGGCTTCAGCCATTTGTTCAGTTCCTATGTCAGCTTCGACCTCCATTATGTTAAACTACAACAAGAGAATAGATTAGTATACAAATTATCTAATCAGAAAATTCCTATTTGTTTTTTGATAAAACATTTCGTACCCACATTTTTAAACCAGACACTTAGTGCAAATTATTAGAAACTAAATAAATAAAAAGCCCGTTTAATAACTGGTTTTTAAAGAACTGTATTTCTTTTATTTAACACTTCAACGCGTCTTACATGTTACTTCGTGTAATAATGAATTGTAGATTTAGAATATATGATGCAACATTGGGAGATAAAATGTTGGTTTTAAGTTAAAAAAACTTATCTAGACTAAATGAACGTGGACTCCGTCATTAATTAAAACAACAAAAAAAACTTACTAAATATATTATCGGTTGAAAACAATTTATTGATTTCACCTCAATAGCATAGTGTTCAGAGGACCCTTAGCACTCAACTAAAACCGATAAAATGTACTTGACTTAATTAAAAGGATTTAATTTAAACAATTTGTGGAGAATTAGAAAACAATTATAATTAGTTTAATAATCGCTTTTGAAAATTTTTAACAACGAGCACTACGAATGAACGGATTGTATTGAAGCTGTTGACGTGACCTGAAAACTTTGCAATTATTATTAATGCAGTGACGTCAACTATTGAAATTGTTAATATGTTAAAAACAAGTTTTATACGTCTAAAGTTTAAATTATAAACGATACGTAACGTAAGGCTTCGTTTGAACATTTAAAATTACAAGTACGGCAGCCAGTTTATAAATGTTAAGCAATACTAAATTATAGCTATGCTCCTATATAATTACAATTGTAGCTGCAATAGTCACAAAACATAATTTATACTTTCCTAACGGAGAAGAGCAAAACAACCGTTCAATATTTTTTGGCAAAAACTTGTACTGGGGTCTACAATGAATTATTTATCAAATTAAAATAAGGAGATATATCTTTAAAGTTAAATTCATTGGTGGTCCTTAAACAATAAAATTTTACATACCAGATGTTCCACTTTATCCTTAGATAACTAAAAAATACAGCACTGCAGGTAGCTTCATCGACAATTACTGACACAATTTTCTTTTCGTCCAGAACTTATACATGTACATCATAAAGTTACTTGTGATTGTTTAAACCTTTCAAAAAATACTAACCATTTTTATCTCCTCTGATAATCTACTTCTTAATGTCAAGGAAAACCTAAAAATATAAAAATAAATTAATGTACAAAACCCAATAATGCACACTTATTAAAAAAAGTCTTATGGAAATTTTAAAATGCCTCATTTCATTATAGAATTATAAAACTTTCTCAATAATACTACTTTCTAATAATATTAAATTAGGAAACGATTCCCAATTAGAAATACAATTCTATAACATAATTATGTATAATCCAATTATACGCAACCAAGAAATTTAAATATGTACTTAAATCATATCATTTTGGTACAGAAAAATTATTTTTGAAAGCAATCAAAATCACAGTAAATATTTACTTAAAAACTTTCTCCTACTGTGTTCGTAACACTCTCTTCTAAGAAAACTAAAAGAGATTCTACAATTACATTAAATTCCAAAATAATACTATTTATAATTGATTGCAAAAATAGGGCTTTTACTTTCACCTTGCTCAAATTCATTATACAAACTTTGTAAGTTTATTTAATAAAAATAAGTAAGGTGAATCTAATTATTCACAATGGAAAGTGTTACAAGGTAACGTGCTGACCCTTTTAATATTTACCATCTAATAAAAAGGATAAAAATCAAGTTTAAAGCATAACTGGTCTTGCCTATGTGTTATAGAGCCATCCCTTAGTTTCAACATTAAAAAGCAAACTCATGCAATGCCAAGGTAATCGAAATGTTAATGATAATGACAATGAGATGCTGATTCATCTATTTGTTTTCCGATAGGCAGTGTATCTGTGTGTTTATGATAAAAGTTCCCACTTCAAGTTTTTATATTATAATTATAAGTTCCTGTCAAGGAAAAATTTGAATTTTAATAAAGGTCATCTGCTGTGATAACACACATTTTGCGATTTTTTAATAGACAAAGTTGAAAGTTTATTAAGTGTCGATAAAACCATCCTAAAACAGTTTAATATAGTGATATAATCAAACATAATTTCTACATTTGCAATTCAGTATTTAAATCAATACCATTCATATTTGCCATGCATTGTAAATTAGCACGTTTCCATAAATATTAAAGCTGTCCCTGTGAAATGTAAAATGAATTGAAGCTGCCGTATTGTGCAATTATAACATCGCATGCAATCTTTAAAAAAAACACGAGATGTCGATATAACATTATACAGCAATTATATTAAAATCTAATATCCCCAATTAACTTAAAGCAACCTTTATATTAAATTTGCGTTCTTTGTAGTCTTATATGTCATCTGTGTAAATATATGTACCTTCTTAAATATCCAAACTACTTCCATAAACTTGGGAATGTGTTATCACAACATTACGTTAGACACTACAACAAAGACACCAGCCCCTTCAAAATAAATCTTAATCTACAATAAGTACTAACTTAACTTACCTATTCTCAATAAGTTATTCCTATAATGAACAAGTATAATTGTTACTGAGCTTATAACCCTTTACTATCAAAGGTCACAAGTGATTGAAATGCGTTGTAGAATTTACTTAGGACTGATAGCACAAGAACAACGAATTTAGCACTCAATTGATTATTAATATTAACTTGTCCTGCTTCTTAATGAGTTTTACGAGAACCTACGAAGAAAAATTAAACCAGTTTTTATTGTATCAAGATCCAACCTACATTTAAAGGATTATACAGTTGTATTTGTAAAATGGTAGTTTTATTTTCTTATTATTTCTTAAATAAACAATGTTTAAAGGGCTTTGTTGCTAAATAACGACACGAAACTGTAACTGACATTTATGGGCTATCAACTGGTTAAATTAATGTGAAAAATTTTGATTTAAACCTGCATTAAAATTAAAATATCCCTGGATCATGGGTTAGGTTTTATTTATTTGAATATAAGGACTTGTAATAAATAATTACTTTTACAGAGAAAAGCGATCATTATTACACTAGGAAACATTACATGACTGAACTTATAGCACCTACTATATCTCAAGTACGATCAGAATTGGGGGACCATTTAGCAGAAGCTTTCTTTACAGAATGTCCCGATCCTCTAAAACAAACACTAGGTTTAAGTCCTATGTTAAAAGGAGCTGGAGATGATTTGTGGACACCACCAAGCGATATATTACTGGGAAAAGTTTGTTTGCAACCCCCTTTAACGAGCAAACACATGAAAGCATTAACACACAAGGAAATTTTAAGTTCGCATCAATCGTACCATTGTTTAATATTAAGTTTATAATCGTTTTCAGTTATGGGGAGTATTATAGAACAAAAGTATGAAAACGAATGCGAATTAAAAAAGCAGAAAGCTTTAGCAGATCAAGAGGAAATGTTTTTATTTTTAGCCGAATTGCAAAAAGGCAAGCAGTTCTCCAAGCACATAAACAAGCTCAGAAAGTGTGTGAGCAGGAAAAAGAACAAATGAGACTTGAATTTGAAATTAAGCTGCTGTATGAACTTTCTCAGCTCGAGAAAAAACTTAAAAAAGCGTACGATAAACTGATGAAGTTCCAAAAACAAGATCTTGATCTTGCTTGGGAATCGAAATTGAAACTAGCAGTGGCTGAAACCGTCAAAAGACTAACGGCACAATGCAAGGAAGATTTAGCGAAACAAGAAGAGGAACTATTTGCCAAATTCAAAATTGAAATAAAGTATGTTATGTTTTGAGTAGTGGTGATCTTTCAGTATTATTATGTTTCAGGAAAGAAAACATTAAACGACAGTTGGAAGTGGAAGCAGCACAGGAATACTGCCAAGAAACCTTCTTACATTTGCGACACCAACTTGAATGCAAAAATATAGCAAATATTATGTATGTTCTGTGCACAGAGCGTAGTAAATGCAAAATGGAACGAGCGAATTTAGAAGCACTGTACAAAAGGGAAATGGAGGGGCTCCAAGAGCTCCTCATCGAAAGGGAAGAACAAATAGCGGTTTTGAAACAGGACTGCGAGCAAAAACTTGAACAAATTGCTACACGTGAAGACTGCTTAGCTGAAATCTATCGACAGTTTCAGAAGTTTATTAATTTTGCATTACGGGCTACGCCAACACAAGCAGAATTTCTTTTAAGTCTTGAAAAGTTGATGATCTTTGATCTGGCTCAAACTATAGCGAAAACACAAAACAAACATAGAAAGCATTTAGTCAAAACCATTCTCTCTTGGAGGACAGAGAGCGAAGATATTACAGCAAATGCTTCTCGAAAAATTCAAGATATAGCACCGAAAGATTACCACCAATGTCACAACGAAATCGAGCCACTTTTAAGCGAACACAGTTTGCTTTCCAACGATTATTTGCCTGCGTTTTATTATAATAAGTTCATGTATGTTAGAGAAGACTTTCGTAACATGATGTCTTGTGGTATCGAGATTTCGCCTAGTAATTTGATATGGAATAAAGAAGTAAAACATTTCACACATCTTCTGAAACGTACAGAAGATGAAAACGACGATGATATAGAAGAGAAACTAATCGATAGTCAAAAGAGCTACAGCGAAGGGTATTTATTAGAGTGTTAAGTAGATGAATATCATTGCTAATATTTTTTTATAGATCTGTCCATTATCCTCCAAAACGAACAAAATCAGAACAATCACGTCGATCCACGGTACAATTCAAAGAAATAAAAAAAGAGAGCATAGAAGATCTACTCTATCCATCGTTTCAAAGTAGTTCTAGTAGGATTTTAGACAATGCCTCTGATTATCATAATGAAATATCAAATTATGTTGAACATTTTAGTAAAAAGGATTGGGATAAAAATTTTGATAAGGATTGCTGTGCAAAATGCGTGCAAACGAAATCAACCTACTCCCAGGCTCACTTATATCAAAAGGAAGATGTGGAACCCACTCTTCAATTTGTAATGCCAGAGGCAGGTGGTATACTTGGTGTTAAAGACTCGCTCATTAAACATCGAATGTCCTTAAGACCTACACAGTATACCTCGAGCAAGGGTAGCCTTGCTTCAGATCATCTTGTTGCAGTAACAAAGCGTTACAAAACTGGAATGAGTCAGTCTTCTCTTCCAAAATCGCAAAGGGAAATTAAAACTGAAAATAAACTCTCCAAGTTAAGCTTAACAAGAGATTCCACGTTGGTACATAAACAGTCTTTAATTATTAAGCGTAAAGAAATAAATACAAGCAGTTCACAACAGACTTTGCAGTTAAAGAAATGCACAAAACAAAGTCGTACCAGTGTGAACTCCAAAAACGAAAGAAGGTCTTTAAATAAGCCTAAGCAACACAACAAACTTCAAACTATATCTCGTCTTATATTGAGTAAAAACTCTCTGGAGTTAATGAGATCTCAATCTATGTTATCGGGAGGTGTTAAATCAAAACGTAAACAAGAATCTCGTGAAAGTGTTGAAATTAAAAATGGAGTCCTAACAATACCGATTGAAACAAATCATTCATCACCATTTATCAAATTAGCAGATAATGGAATGAGAACTGTAAAAATGTCTCATATAGAAATACTACCAATTGATGAATGTATTCCACCACATATGCTAAAGAATAAAACTGGTTCTTCTAAATTTAAAAAAGACATGTCAATAGGTCAACCATGGTTGATTTATAATAAGGAATCTAATGAGAGTGAGTTTAATTTTTTCCCTTATAATTGGGGTCATTACACTGTTATTTTTAGGTAAAGAAGTTCTTCGGGATAATTTTTTAACTAAACCTAATACTATAAAAATCATTGGCGATCAAAAATTAGTTGTGCACCTACAAAAGGATAAAAACTTTAATCTTCATAGAGCAAATTCAGTATTGGGTATATTGAAAAAACATTCAAGTCTAATTGGTTTATTTACTTCATGCACTAAATGAATAAATGTAGTTACCGAATTATTTAACGTTTAAACGTAGTTTTTTGATTCTCATTAATTCCTTAAATTCTGGAGTATCAAAGAAATGAATAGGAGGTTTTGCTGTGGCTTCTTTTAACTTATTTAAAACATACTCTTTTGCATCAAAAGCTTCTGCTTCTTTACACTGTGCTATAAGCACTGCATGGAATTCTTTCTCTTTTTTAAGCTCTCGTCTTTGTCGTTTCTGAAATTAACTAGTTATAATTGAGTTTGTGAAATAAATAAATGTCTACATACTTTAGCATATTGGTAATACATTCTCTTTCTCAATTTTTTTAGCTTATGTTTTTTCATTTTCTTTCGACGGATTACAATAAGTCTGGCTGCTTCTATTATGGTTTGTGTACCATTCGGTTCTTCTATGGTATTACGTATAATTTTAGGGTCTATTAGTGAAGGTCTTTCTAAATTATTATTTGAGATGTTCAGTGGTATTATATGTGGTATAGGTAATGTTACTGGTTCTTCAAATTTCCTGAAGGGCTGTACAAACTGTACGATAGGCAGCGAAGAAGTTGTGTTTACAGATTGCAATGACATACATCTTGTAATGCTAATAAATGGTCCTGCAATAATCATTAATCAGTATTACTTTAGCAATAAATAAACAGTATAATAGAACTTACTTAATAAACTACCCAGTCGACTTACTGAACACATTGTGCTGTTTTTGAAATTACATTAGGTCGTTTCGGGATAGGGCTGCAATCGGTGTTCCAGGCCAACAATTTTCAGTCACCTTTTCAAAATCTGTAAATTTACTAAAATTAATATTGTGCAAGACGAAGTTTAATAATTTTATTTAATTTCAGCAACGGTTAAGGAATGAAATGCGACAAACTTACTAAACTTAAAAAGTATTTATTTCGCTGGGTCCTGTTACCCCAAGGCTCACCGCTTAATTATCACCGTTAATATTATTAAATTCGAAGTATATCAGTACGAAATAAATACTTTTTGGCAGTAGCCCTCGTTTAGTAAGTCTGACTGTGAAATGAAACTTACTTATCGGAGTGTCTGTCTGTTGTATAAAAGCACTTCTTAAACTTTATTTAATAAATTACTATGTAAATAATTTTAATTCGGTTACTGATTATCAGTTTAAAGACCTCAGAGAAAAGGTAACCTAAAATTATTTTTTGTTATTTTTTAAATTTCTTAGGTTGGTACAGTACTTAATTTTTACGATTGTAGCAACATAACCTTAAATGGAAATATTTTTACCTTATAACTAATAATTAATTTTCCAAGGGTATAATGGTTTTTAAACGATTAATCAACACAAGTCACATCTACTTTATGCGAAATTATTGCAAAAGGTGAATATTATCTGTGAAAATAACAGAGTTGGTCAAAATAATAAATATTATTACTCAAACATCTCAACTCAATTCTAGCAGTAAAAGTGAAACGTTCAGTAGAAATGGTGATCATGGTACCTCTAGAACATTAACAGGCGACCTTTTACCAAAAGATCATAAAATATTCAATGCTATTGGTGCAACTGAGGAACTGTTATCTTATGTTGGGTATTTGCCTTTCGTTGACAAATTGTAATATACTAGTATGTTACTTTATAGAATGGCTAGGGAGTATGCACAGGAAGTTGGACACGAATATTCTGACAAATTAAAACGCATACAAACTGTGATTATAGATATAAGTACAGCAATTTCAAGATGTGGAGACAAAAATAATAAGTCGCTTTCGTCTAACCATACTAAAGAACTTGAGGATTGGATTGGAGATTATTCTAAACAATTACCACCACCGGAACAATATATAATACCTGTAGGTTCTGTATTACAGACGCAACTTAAATAAATTGCTATATTTTAGGGTGGAGGCATAGCGTCTGCTTCTTTGCACGTAGCAAGAGCAATTTGCCGCAGAACTGAAAGGGTTGTTGTTCCTTTAGTGCAAGAAGGCGGCGTTGACAAAGAGGCACAGATATATTTAAATAGATTATCAGATTTTCTATTTACAGTATCGAGAATTGCTGCAAAATTAGATAAACGAACTGAAAGCATTTATATTCCTAAACCAGACGAGAAAATACAAGCCCAGTAATGTTTTTGAATTCCACTTTGGTATAATAAGATGTCGGAACATTATTAGTTTTTATGTTAATGTTCACTGGAATTGGACACAATAAAACACAAATTGTTAACTTGCAACGTTTCGTTTCTTTATTGAAACTTTATCAAGCAACTGAAAATTAACAAACTATAACAACAATAACTACAAGTATTTTATAAAATAATATAAATTATAAAATACCTTAACAACACAAAAAGGAAGTTAACCATTAAAACTCAATAATTCTACATGTGTCAAAATGAAAGATTTTTAAATATGAAAGATTGTAACTATGATTCTAAATAATTACATGAAAGGCTGTAACTATGATTCTAAAAGAAAATTATTTGTAGTTGTATAATTTTGATTTAAATTTTATGATTAATTTTAGTTTTATGTTTTAATTTTATTTAAGATGTCATTATATATTAAACTAAGGCCTTGAGTATCCGAACGCAAATTTACAGTTTTATTAATTTTGATATAAACCATTTCACTTAAATTTCTTTTATGTATATTTTGTTCACGATGTAAAATGGAAACGTTTTCAAATTGGAATTGATGTCCAACATCAAAATGGTGCATAGCTAATGCTGTTTTGTTTGGTTTAACATAATTTATATTTTTACAATCATTTTTATGTTGTTTTAATCTTTCTTCAAGTCTTTGATTTGTTTGACCAATGTAACTACTTCCACAGCTACATGGTATTTTATAAATCAAACCAGATTGTTGAAGAAGAGGAATTGGATCTTTTAATTTGCTATACACTGTATTAATTGTTTTTATATTATAAAATGCTAGTTTTCCACCTCTTGGTCTAATAAAACGATCTATACTACTGGACAATTCTTTGATGTAAGGAAATTTAAAGTATGTTGTTATTTGTTGGACATCTTTTTTGTTATTTACCAATTTATAATTATTTATAAATCGATTAATGAGTTTTATAGGGTAATTATTATTAATAAGAAGATTTTTCATGCGTAGTATATTATCTTCATAAAAATCTTCATGGCTTAACCGTAAAGCTCTATCCATAAGACCTTTAATTACACCTATCTTTTGACTCATTGGGTGATTAGAATAGTAGTTTAATAATCGCCCTGAACTGGTAGGCTTTTGATACCAATTCGTTTTTAATTTTCCATCTGAACCTCTATTTATTTTTACATCTAAAAAACAAAGAGAACAATTATCTTCAATTTCCATGGTAAATTGAATTCTTGGATGGAAGTTGTTGAAACTTGATAGTGTGAAATCAACTTTATCTTTAGGAATAGCCATAAAACTATCATCTACATAAAGTTTTAAAATTGGAATTTTGAAAGGTAAAGTTGTTAAAACTTTCTTAACAATATAATTCATCACTAAATCAGCTATCACTGGGCTGGCTGGGTTACCCATACTACTTCCATCACATTGAAGATAAAATTTACCATCAAATAACAGATAACTGGAATTAAAATAAAATTTGATAAGTTCAATAAGCATATTTTTTGATATTGTTAGAACTTCAGACAAAATATCCCAATCTTTGTCAATTATATCCAGTACAAGTGTCTGTGGAATATTAGTGAATAGGGATACCACGTCTAACGATACCAAAACGTAATTTGTTGGTAAAACTATATTTTTTAATTTCATCTACGAATTCAAATGAATTTTTTAATCTAAATTCATACGTCGCTATTAAAGGTGTTAATAAACGATGTAATAATTTCGATATCTTGTAACTAGGAGAACCAATACAGCAAACAACAGGTCTAAGTTTGCAACCCTCTTTGTGCGTTTTCCGTAAACCGTACAATCCGAAACTTATTGATAATGA
Organism: Sinopyrophorus schimmeli; assembly: GCA_036325965.1. Taxonomy (NCBI): domain Eukaryota; kingdom Metazoa; phylum Arthropoda; class Insecta; order Coleoptera; family Elateridae; genus Sinopyrophorus; species Sinopyrophorus schimmeli. Next base: position 210,011 of record JARFIZ010000064.1, on the reverse strand, counting down.
ACGTACATTATTACGTTCAAAGGTATCAAATTTAATTAATAATTTTTATAACAAACCAGAACCGAAACATCTGGATCAGTTTAGCAGAGACATTATTGAAACAAAAAAATTCTTGTCTTTGAATCAGAATGTAATTGTTACCAAATCTGATAAGGGGAATGGAACAGTAATTATGTATAAGGATGAATATAGAAAAACATTACAAGAAATGTTACAGGATGAAGTGATATACAAAATTATTAATAAAGACCCGACCATTAAGTTTGAAAAAATGGCTAATGATTTGTTGGTAAAGCTAAATAAGAATTTGGTTATTGACAATTGTACTATGAAGAACTTAAAACGCATAATGCTGTAGCACCTCGTTTGTACGGTTTACGGAAAACGCACAAAGAGGGTTGCAAACTTAGACCTGTTGTTTGCTGTATTGGTTCTCCTAGTTACAAGATATCGAAATTATTACATCGTTTATTAACACCTTTAATAGCGACGTATGAATTTAGATTAAAAATTCATTTGAATTCGTAGATGAAATTAAAATATAGTTTTACCAACAAATTACGTTTTGGTATCGTTAGACGTGGTATCCCTATTCACTAATATTCCACAGACACTTGTACTGGATATAATTGACAAAGATTGGGATATTTTGTCTGAAGTTCTAACAATATCAAAAATATGCTTATTGAACTTATCAAATTTTATTTTAATTCCAGTTATCTGTTATTTGATGGTAAATTTTATCTTCAATGTGATGGAAGTAGTATGGGTAACCCAGCCAGCCCAGTGATAGCTGATTTAGTGATGAATTATATTGTTAAGAAAGTTTTAACAACTTTACCTTTCAAAATTCCAATTTTAAAACTTTATGTAGATGATAGTTTTATGGCTATTCCTAAAGATAAAGTTGATTTCACACTATCAAGTTTCAACAACTTCCATCCAAGAATTCAATTTACCATGGAAATTGAAGATAATTGTTCTCTTTGTTTTTTAGATGTAAAAATAAATAGAGGTTCAGATGGAAAATTAAAAACGAATTGGTATCAAAAGCCTACCAGTTCAGGGCGATTATTAAACTACTATTCTAATCACCCAATGAGTCAAAAGATAGGTGTAATTAAAGGTCTTATGGATAGAGCTTTACGGTTAAGCCATGAAGATTTTTATGAAGATAATATACTACGCATGAAAAATCTTCTTATTAATAATAATTACCCTATAAAACTCATTAATCGATTTATAAATAATTATAAATTGGTAAATAACAAAAAAGATGTCCAACAAATAACAACATACTTTAAATTTCCTTACATCAAAGAATTGTCCAGTAGTATAGATCGTTTTATTAGACCAAGAGGTGGAAAACTAGCATTTTATAATATAAAAACAATTAATACAGTGTATAGCAAATTAAAAGATCCAATTCCTCTTCTTCAACAATCTGGTTTGATTTATAAAATACCATGTAGCTGTGGAAGTAGTTACATTGGTCAAACAAATCAAAGACTTGAAGAAAGATTAAAACAACATAAAAATGATTGTAAAAATATAAATTATGTTAAACCAAACAAAACAGCATTAGCTATGCACCATTTTGATGTTGGACATCAATTCCAATTTGAAAACGTTTCCATTTTACATCGTGAACAAAATATACATAAAAGAAATTTAAGTGAAATGGTTTATATCAAAATTAATAAAACTGTAAATTTGCGTTCGGATACTCAAGGCCTTAGTTTAATATATAATGACATCTTAAATAAAATTAAAACATAAAACTAAAATTAATCATAAAATTTAAATCAAAATTATACAACTACAAATAATTTTCTTTTTAGAATCATAGTTACAGCCTTTCATGTAATTATTTAGAATCATAGTTACAATCTTTCATATTTAAAAATCTTTCATTTTGACACATGTAGAATTATTGAGTTTTAATGGTTAACTTCCTTTTTGTGTTGTTAAGGTATTTTATAATTTATATTATTTTATAAAATACTTGTAGTTATTGTTGTTATAGTTTGTTAATTTTCAGTTGCTTGATAAAGTTTCAATAAAGAAACGAAACGTTGCAAGTTAACAATTTGTGTTTTATTGTGTCCAATTCCAGTGAACATTAACATATTATAAGATATTGGACGTGAACATTATGATTAATTATTAGTTTTATCCATCTACTTTATTCTTTTCCTAGTGATTTAAAATGTAATTGCATCTCTTAATCAGAATTCAGGAAAATTTACTGACATCTTATTATATTTTTACTTCCAAGATTTAGCAATATTAAATGTCATATAATTTTTTTAGGGTCTTGTATGGTAGAGGAGTCTGAAATTAGGAAGATGTATAGCTAATCTGTAGACATTGTTGTTTGTAAAACTTGCATTAATTTCTATACAATTAAAATAGACGTGGTTCTCTCAAAAAAAAAGACAAATGTGTATTGGTAAAGTACAATCTTCTATAGTTAATAGGTGCACATTAAATATGAGAATTGATAATTAAAAGAAATGTTCATCCCCCATTGCTATTTCTTTAAATGACAAAATTTCAAGCATGGATGTTCCTTTGGTGTCTGATTTTATCATATCGTCAATTTCTTTGTAACGACCTGGATCTATTAATAGTGTTAAAGTAAGAACATCTCCATCTCTCTGTTCCTCTTCAATTCGGACACTCTCGATCAAGCCAATCTTATCCTTCAGCTTCTTACTTTCTTTTCCCTTGAAAGCTGTTCGTACTTTCATTTGAGCTCTTTCTATAGGAAACATTTCCTTAAGCAATTTTATTACTTGCATAGCTTGTTGTTTGATGCTTTGATTGGCTTTAATCGAATAATGTGCGTCTTTCATAGCCTTCTCAATCATAGCAACAGGATATGGACGATTAATTTCAGGATTAACACATTTATCAGATACCATAGTTGCTATTTCTTTGAACTGTGAATCTAACTGACTTTGTCTTTCTTTATCAGATACTTGCAATTCACCTTTAAGTAATATCTCTTCACATATTTTGGTATGATCGTCCTTACCAAAACTTTTAATTAGATCTTCCTTTTTAGCCACCTGTCCTTTAGATACATTCATAAAGACTGTATGTGTTTGTAAAACTTCGTCTATATCCTTCTCTCTAAAAAATGACCTTGCATAACTAGTGCTTTACTGTAATTGTTGCGAAGGTGCTTACACATTGTTGCGCCATGATACCACTTTATTTCTGTAGCATGCAATTTCAAATCTCTTGCCCCCTTTTTTCATACGAACAACAGCAACATTTGTTAATTTAATTTGATTTGTAGGAGTAAAAATTTTAGACATTTTACTTAATATTTTATGATGTTATTGTAGTCTAGTTGCAAACCTTGCTGTTCATTAGTTCAACCATTTGTGGATAGATGGCGCACTACGTCCAGCTTTGACACAATATTTTCAGATTGACATGTCGTTTTCTAATTTTAGAATTTTAGTTACTATTGTTAAAAAATGTAGGTTTTATTTTATCAGTTTGTGATTAGTGAAATTACATCGTGTATGATTGTAATATTATTCATTGTTAAAAAGAATTCGGAGTTATGCCACTTGTGACAGTACAAAGGAGTCCTATCAGCAATCCACTACAAAACTTTGTGAGTACAAGTATTATTTTTTAATTTGTTTGAATAGAAAGGGTGTTTGGAATTACAAACTAATTAACTTGCTTTAAATAACACATATTAAAACAACGAAAAATTGTGAGGTTAATAATTCGGTTGACCTTCGTCATTTTTGCGGTTTTGTGTGTATTGAAGAACGTCAAAATATTTGTAGGATAGGATTGTATTTTTCTAGCAGTTTAAAAGAATTATAATTACAAAGGTTTATTAGCCTTTGTAACCTGTTTATTTTCCATCTTTGGCGATAACGGGATCGTAGTTCAAGCGTCCACCACAAGTGGCGCAGTCGTGTATCGGCCGAGGACGCGTTTTATGCGCTGTCAGTTTGTATTTAATGTTTAATAGTTGTGGGTGCTTTTTATTGTTAGTTTTAATAGTTTTAGTATTAAAATCCCAAATTATGGCTAAAAGACATCGGTAGAGTGATGTGTAGTGTAGTGTAAGCATTTTAATTATGCTTTACATCTTGCCTCCTCCAAGGGGACCAAGTCCTCCTTCACCATGGGATAGCATTTTGTGTTCGACAGGCGTCAATACTGATTCCCAAAATATAGCGGATAAACCTCCATGGGACTCTACAAAACTTAATACAAGACATCCTCCTCGAATAAGACTACGCACTCTACGGTTAAACAAAGCCAATGTAAGTTTTTGTGCCATCATAAATTTCTAACCTCAAAATGTTTTTAGGAAACGATTTGCACAGATGTATGTATTTTTTATTTATTTTTAATTGTGCATGGTGTAAATAATGGAGGAACGACCCTGAATTGTATTTAATTTATATTTCAATAGATCGTCGACCTAATATTACGATGTGTTTTGGATTACTTTATATAACAATGGTGCATGGCATTTGAAAGAATTCTTTTCTCGTGCTTTACGTAAATTTGCTGTAATTTCGACAATGGGTTCTTATATAAACGAAGCCACTTTCAATGGTTGTTTAATAATAAACCTGAGAAGATTCCGTTAATTATTACATAAGCTGATTATCTAAAAGAACAATGCAATGGGGAAGCGAATTATTTATGTTTTTCTAACCTACTGCCATGGCAAAATCAATAAGAAGTTCGACCGGTTTGCTTCGATCGATTGTGTTTGTATGAATGGGCAAAACTACCTTTCTTTTTCTTCCTTTTTTATGTAATCTTCATGAATTTTAGATAATCTTAGAATGCGTAAGTTACGGTTGCTTGTTGGAGAATAGCACATCTGCTTCACAAAAATCGCTTTAATGTAGCACGACTTCTTCCTTTTGAGGATTTTGCAGGATGGACATGTGCTCGGGGCTATTGTTTGTGTAAGAAGATGACGACCTCCTTTATAAATGAGTCTTTGCAGATCCCAAAAATATATCTTTCTTTCTTTTTAAATTTAAACGAACGGAAGCGTTGGAGATGGAGGAAAAATCAATAAAGCTTTCCACCCCGAAAAGGGGAAAATTGGGGAAAAGTTCAAGGTTTCGCTTAATGGAAGGCTTTAAGCTCACGTGTAGGTGTTCGAATGTTATAGATCCTTTTTCTGCTCTTTAGCAAAATTAGAAAAGGTCTCTACCATGGAAGATTTGCAATTATATTCCATTTGATAATTTTTAATTTTAGATCTGATTGAAAAAGATTTCTAATTTTACATGAGAAGGAGGATGAGTTTGTGGCCTCAGAAACAGCCATTATTCTACAGCAAGCCTTGAGTTTTACACAGGATAAACTTATTTAATTAATTAAACAAACAATTCGATAAGAGTAAAAGGCATTGACGTTTTCCACTTGTATTGTTCTTCTCTTTTGCACAAACCGCAAGAAATACGATCGAGCTTTGTGGTTACCTTTATTTATATATTCTTTTTTTTTAATTAGCATTGGTTGTTTTTTTTTTAAGTCAAGATCAAGCGTTTGGATTACATCTCAGTCTGACTTGTAGAAAAATGTTGAATGCTGTTGCAAAAACGTAGAAAGTCACTTGTTAAAGCAAGCGAGTAGTTTTTTTTTTTCGAAAACTCAATATATAGGACAGTTTAGTAATACGAATTAATTAAAAAGTGGGCTTCGTAACAATATTTATGCATCCGGATTAAAGAGAAAGTATTTGTTTTTGTCGGTTTTGTAACGATTTATTTTGTTACATTCGATCACTTTTTTTGAACGCAAATTAATCAAGTTGAATAACCTTTTGATGAGTAGATGATAACTTAGTCGTCCTACTTTAATTCTATTTGAAACGAAGGAGTCGTAAGGGTCATTGGCGTTGGACACCCTTATAAGTACCCGATGCATTTTTTTTATTCTCATCATTTACATATGTTTTATTAAAATTACAATTTACATATTTACAAAGCTCGATCTAAAATTCATAGACCACAACTTTCTCTTCCAACAATGTCCATATATGGACAACAATTTAGAGCAAAACTCAATGGGAGAAGATGAAGAAAAATAAAAAAAGAAAGAAACGCATGTTGCGTGTTAAATTTTAATTGTTTTTATTTTCTTACAAACAATATGATATTAACCCAAAAGTTATGTAATTGAATAGAATATTGCCTTCAAATGGGAATGACCTTAAATGCTTTTTAAACATTTTTAATTGCTTAATTTTTATTTTAATCAAAACCTGTAGTGATTAATTTTTTCTTTCTTTCTTTTAGGATGGGTTTTCTGGAGTCGGTGCGGACGAAGTGGACACGGGAAGATCTACCAGGTCAGAATTTTTTTTTCACTTACGTATTCATAACGAGGCACCGAAACTGCGTCAAAGGGAGCGCGACAAAATGGCGGCCCGACTTTTCCCTAATCTTATGCGTTATATAAAAGATTTCTAAATTAATAAGCGCTTTGTAACAGGAAATGTTATTAAAAAACAGCGATAATTGCAATTTGTTGCATAAGGCGGTGTGTGAAAATGATTCAACCTACATATACATTCGGTTGGGTTTTCTTCCTGGGGCTCCGCTAAAAAAATTTGATAGTAACTACAGTAAAACCTCGTTAACACGAATTTGACGGGACTAGAGAATTTGTTCTCGTTATAACGAAATTCGTGTTATACGTTAACATGCAAGCCCATGTTATTTTCAAAGGACCAAAACTTTTGTTTGTGCTAAAGCGAAATTCGTGTTATAAGGGTTCGTGTTAACGAGGTTTTACTGTATCGCGTTTATTTATCCTGCTATTTAATTGAAACAAATAAACAAAGGTAAAGAGAGGGCATTTTAGCTAATATCCCAATGTTTTAGATACTTTTTTTTAAAATTTTTAAAATTAATTTGCATAATATTAAGAACAAGTTTGGTACGGAATAAAAAAATCGAAGAAAGTGTGACGTAAATAACAATGTCTTTGTTTCGTGTTCCAGTTGACAGAAATAGGTATTATGTGTAATTAGAAGTGAAAGTCCTGTCCTGTTCTTTGTCTTACATACACACACACTATTTTGATTTTTTTAAAAATGAAGTGTTCTAAATTTAGTTCAAGTAGAATGACCTTTAGGTGTATTTCAAAATTGAACTTTGCACCTAAATTGTGAGTTGTCTTTGGCGAAAAAAAATAAGAGCTTTCGGATTAATTATCCAAGTATCACTTTGTCTATTTTCGAAATAAAATCTGCGATGCTTTTAAACGCATTAAAATCGCGAAACACGGTGTGTTGTAATTGTAATATTTTTAGTCACGCCATATTCCGAGTTAAACGTGAAATATTAATTACTCGTTCTTTGTTTTGTAATAGTTAAATTTAAAATTGATACGACGACAAGACGGTGTTTGAGAAACGAAATTTTCGTGTGTCGCCCTTTTGCGGCAAAGAACTATTTTTAACACTTTCTCCGCTGCTTTCTCCTCGCTATTTCTTCAGGTTATTATTAGATTCGAAGTTAATTTAGATCTGCAAAAAAAATTAATGGTTACGGGGTGTTGGTTGCCGCGAAAACCGTTGCAAGAGAAAAACTTAGAAAAAGCACAATCGAAGAGCGTTCATGCACGTAAGCGACTTTAATACCAAATCATACATAAACAGTCAAAAATGGAATACAACTTTCTTTGTCGTTGCAATTACTCTTTTTTTTTGTTATTTATAAAAAATTTAATTTTCAACTTTCTACATCCGGTTTTGATTTTAGAAATAGTGTGGAGAGATTCTAGCGCTGAATTACAGCCCCCGAACGGCGAGATGTGGGTCAAGGCTTGAGGTTTACGTCATCCCTTAAATCCTGAATGATGTCGAAATTCGATTCTTAGCTAAAAGTCCCTATTCCTTAGTCAAAGTGTTACAGTGGAAACTCGGTTATCCGGATTAATTAATGTTGCAGCTCATCCGGATAATTTAAAAAAAAAACAATTTTACCTTGTTAGTTATTTATTTACAAAAAAAAAAAACGAAACAAATAATTATTAATTATAAAATCAACAGTAAAAAATACCAAATAGAATCATAAAATGTTTAGGTAAAATTAAAAGTAAATTGATCATTGTTAATCGTGGCAAAAAGCGGAGTGTGCGCATTCGAGCTCAAAGTGGCACATTCCGATCTCGGGAAAATGAAGCGCGCCGCTCCGCGTCGCGCTTCATTTGCTTTCCTCGCTCGGAAATGAGCCACTTTTCGCTCGAATGCGCACATCTTCGTGTGTATTATATTTGTTTACATTATCCGTCGCTCTTTCAAATCAAAATATTAAATTAAATTTAGTAAACATCGATTTTATGTTCGAAAAATCTATTTATCATAGCAATGAGTGGAAGGGAGCAAAAAATACAAAAACCGCATCAATTTGAGTGAGAGAAAACGATTAAAATAATGTAACTCATTTTTGGTCTAATTTATTGGCCTAATTCATTGTGAATCATGCTGAAAACGAGTGTGCACATTCGAGCTCAAAGTGGCACATTCCGATCTCGGGAAAATGAAGCGCGTTGCGCTTCATTTGTCTCCCTCGCTCGAAAATGTGCCACTTTTCGCTCGAATGCGCACATCTTCGTGTTAATTGGATTCGACTATATTAATAACAAATCCTTCAAATCCAAATTTTTTATTCGGGGAAAGTTTTCGTTTGAAAGTGCACATACTTCTTAATTATTGAATTTGCCTATCTTATTTTTCTCTCTTACAAATAATATTAATTAAATCAAACTGAACTAAATGTACCACTTCTCGCTTTGCTTTTAATTAAAAATTACAGTAGGGTATTTTTACGAAAAACCACATTTCTAATTTAGTAGGGGAGTGTTCCCGGGTATGAGACAGGCTCCAGATATGAGACAGTCAATTATTTGGAGACATTAATTTTGACTTATAAACCTTCAACAATCTACAAAAGATGATATAAAAATCAACTACAGTGGAGTTCATTTATAACGACCTCGGCTTTAACGACCTTTCGGTTATAGCGACGTAACTGTAAAGTCCCTTGTGTTTAACGAATACTTTCATAGAAAATTCATTTGGATATAGCGACTTCGGATATAACGCCGATTTTTGGATATAGCAGTTAATGAGTCATTTGTAACAAATTTCTGAAAATGCCATGCAGATATTGTGCCGGAGGCGGCAAAGATGCAAAGATTCATTTATAAATTCATAACTTTTTCTTATTTTCTTATCTCGTCCGTTGCTGTATTATTATAATTCATTGTATGGAATCTATATAGATTTATATATTTATTTTTATACTGTTTACATTCAATTCTCATTGGTTTTATACAATACAAAAGGATACTAAATAATGTTATGTGTGTATGTAGTGATGTTATCACGTAGACATTATTTAAAATTTTATTTATTATTGTTGGAATCTTCTATTGAGAAAGATTTACCGAAAGGCATTTTTTGTTTTGTTAATTTTTTGTTTTATTAGTTCAGACAAATCCACAAAAAGTTAGTATTGCTCGAGCGAATTATTGAGAAACAAAAATCGTTTCTCAACAAACTGTCTCAAAACCATTGTAAATTTTGAGGTTATTTGATAAATAAAACTATTGTTCTTAACACTCGATTTACGGGGGTTGATTATATACCTATTTTTACTGAAGTGAGCCAATTTGACTCATACAAAAAAATTGAAGTTTTTTGCAAAAAAACAGTTCCAACTAAATTGAAATAAAAGATTTATTATTAAAAACTTCATTGAAAACATTTTTTACATATAAACTCTGTTTTTGAAATACATTTTCCGCAAACAGAAATAATCCTCACTTTTTTTTGCTATAGGTATATGTATACACGGAGAAAAAAATATCGTTATAACAACTATCTAACGTAACCTCAAAGCACCTATTAATGATATCCTTATAATAACTATCCGTATCCCTATTAGAGCTATCCGTAGTATAGTTATTTTTCACAGGGATACGCCCTATTGCTAAATTAGCCAATCGAATCGTTGTTCTGACGAAATGTCACTTTGAATATCCACAATAAGGAACTTCTGGATAGCTAAATTAGCTATACGGCGTATCCCTGTGAAAGATATACTACGTATAGCTATAATAGCGACACGGATAGTTCTTATAAGGATATTTTTTTCTCCGTGTAGCAATAAAATTTTAAATGAGTCAAATTGTCTCAGTCTGTAAATCTAGTGTTAATATACTATCAAGTGTATTACTTATCTACATTTACTGAAATGTTGAATTACCTAGTCGTTTGTAGCGACTTCCGCATATAGCGACGAAATTTTATGGTCCCTTCATTGTCGTTATAACCGAAATCCACTGTAGTTGATTTTCAGTGGCCCACTTCAGAAAATTTGACTCATATACAATTTTAATTAATTAAAAACGCGAATTAGTAAACATTTGAAAGTACACTCGAAAATATTTGTATCAAGTTTGCTACAATTAGGCGTGCGGAAGAGCACCACGATAACTTATCAAAAGGAATAAAAATATAATCATTTTCAAACGAAAAATAGATCTAATTTATTCGACTTTAAATTTTTTCAATTGAAGAATAAAATAATAATATAGGCAAATCCGATAAATACGAGGATGTGCGCATTCGAGCGAAAAGTGGCACATTTCCGAGCGAGGGAGGCAAATGAAGCGCGACGCGGAGCGGCGCGCTTCATTTTCCCGAGATCGGAATGTGCCACTTTGAGCTCGAATGTGCACACTCAGTTTTAAGCATGATTCACAATAATTTAGGTCAATATATTAAACGAAAAATCAGTTGAATAATTTTAATCGTTTTCTCTCACTCTCTCTAACAAGATTGTCGTATCTTCTCGCTCCCTTCCACTCATTACTATGGTAAATAGATTTTTCAAACATAAAATCGATATTTAATAGACCAAAATTAAATTTATGATTTGAAAGAGCGAAGGGTATAGTAGATAAGAAGGGTATTTGCGCATTCGAGCGAAAAGTGGCACATTTCCGAGCGAGGGAGGCAAATGAAGCGCGACGCGGAGCGGCGCGCTTTATTTTCCCGAGATCGGAATGTGCCACTTTGAGCTCGAATGCGCACACTCGATCTTAAGCACAATTACGAAGTGTCCCGTTTTAACGGGAAAAAACGAACGCGGTTGACAATCCGGATAATCGCGACTCCGGATAATCGAGGTTCTACTGTAATTGAGACAGCAGTACCGTAACGCAGCCCTATTACTGTTTTGAAGTCTTGATCATCCCGCTGCAATAAAATCAATTAATGAAGCCAGTTTGAATGGAAATTATTAGGCACGATGTTGGTATCGATAAAAGGGCATTGTCCTAAAGCAACCCTTGCGTGACTATTCACTTCCTGCAACCCCAAGAGACTTTTGTTGCATGTCTACTTTGCTTTTGAATCTTGCCATGTATACCAACCTACTTCTGCAATAGATTAAAAAGTAGGTTCTTTCTGTGCTGATACGGATTTTTAATAAAATTGTGCGATCATTTTTACTTCGTATGCAGGTCCGTATTTATAGAAAAATGTAACGGGCACGTAACGGTACAAGCGTTTAACCAATCGCTTTTATTCCACGCGAATTGGCTCCCAAATTCATTTAAACCAAAATAGCGATATGTAGAATCGTTTGCACAAATAAATTGCAAGTGTCGCACGTGGCCCATTATGCAATTTCAATGTTAGCGGGATTTATCCGTTCGTGTCCGCGAAGAAAATCGCCGGAAAGGGGCACACCTACGCTTTTCGCGGATTCTGGTAAACTCTATGAGAAAATCCTTGGCGGTCTCTAGTCTGACTCGAATAACAGCGCGGTTATGTTTAGTTTTTCCTTGTTCTCGATTTTTTTATTTGTTTCATTTTGGATCGATTAATTCTTTGGGATGACATTGCTGTCAACGTCGACAGGTGCCTCGCCAAGTGTTTTCTCGAAAAAATGTCGGATTTTAATTGGTGCTCTTTTGCAGCCTTAGCGAATGCTACTTTGCTGGGAAAGGCACAGCCCTGGTTTTGCCGGCCGAGGCCCAAAAATCCAGCAGGCAAACGGAGGCGCAGGGCAGCAACATCCAGAAGCATCTTCAGTCCATGTTTTATCTTCTTCGACCAGAAGAAACGCTAAAAATGGTGAGTGCCCTTTTGTACGAAATAATTTATGACCGACTCGCCGCGAGAATTTTGGCAATTTAATCAAATTCTTTTGGGCACATAAAAGTGCCTTTGGGGGACGAACGAAACTCGAGCGATTCACCTTGGGTTTTCACAACTAACGCTAATAGCTATTTTCTATTATTATTATTATTTAATTATTCAGGCCGAAAAGATTAATTTTAATTGGGCCCAAATCCATTGCCGATGTCCTTGGTGCATTCCAATTATGTTCCATTCGAGTAGGTGGGTTTGCAAAAAAATCTAGCGGGCTTCGATGGAATGCAAAAAACAGGTGTTACCAACCTTTACCATTGTTATTTCTGCAATAATCTTAGAAAATTCTTTCCAAAGCGACAAGTGTAATAAGTTGAAATAACGAACAGGAACGATCGACTTGCCACTAGAAAATAATGAACAATTCCCAACCATTTTTAAGGACAGTGAAAGGTTGAATTACCGCAAAATCGATTCATAATGCGAAATAACAGTAGTTGAGTAATAGCTTGGCATTCTATTAATAATATAACGTGCCTTATAAAAGAAAATGTAATTTTTTAAGTACCTTAACACTGAATTGTTGAATTTTCGAAAAAAGCCATAACTTTAGTGCAATCGTACTAGTAGGGAACTGTTATATCGACGTAGTAGAATCTATAATTACTTTATTTTCAAAAATCTGATTATTTAATTAATAAATACCTTATTAAAATTTGGTTTTTAACACCTCTGGGCGAGGTTTGACATGGGTTTTAATAATTTTTTTATTAAATTAATTAGTATTTGGAATATTAATAAATTAATTTGTAGTGTTAATGTTCGTAACGTGACCTTATTTAAATCATATAGATCCTCTTGGTTTTAATCGAAATTGTTGTATTATAAAATAATTCAACAATTGCAAAATTGTATAAAATGTGATATTATAAAGTGCTTATACTCTATCCGGGCAACAGTAATATTTAAACCACGCCCCACTAAATTGAACCAATGTATGCAGTGCCCAGTTTCACACGGTACAAATTAATAATCAAGTCTGTCTCCGTTCTTGCAAGACATAAATGCTTGTACGGTTGCTTGTGTTATGTGCTTTAAAAAATAAGCCAATATAAATGCTTGTAAGGTTGCTTGTGTTATGTGCTTTAAAAATAAGCCAATAGAAAATTCTATTTAAATTTAGCGCACATTTGTGGGAGTGGCTTAACTATTTCTGTTGGCCGGATAGAGTATAGTAGTTCTCTACATAGTGGTATTATTTGCGAAATTTTAGATTTTTTATAACTGCAATATATGGATAAGGGCAGCCATTAACTTGTTGCTTTGGACATTAATTGTTATATTAATTTGAGGAATTCAGACAAGGACCCTTTGGAAGAAAACTAAGCAAAATTTAATGTACAATCAGCCTAAGAAGTAATCGACACCCTAAAAACAGTACTTACCGTAATCGAGAGACAGGTTTTAGTTAAAAATAGTGTTTATGACGGCTTTTATAAGTACACCAAATATTTTTTTTTATTGTTTAAAAAAAAGCTTTATAATCAATTTACTAATTCTTTTCTAACAAAAACGACAGGTGTCACAAATACCTTTACGTGTCTATTTAAGATTCCAAATTTACTTCTATACTTTGTCCGGCCAACAGAAATAGTTAAGCCACGCCCCACGAAATTGAACCAATGTATGCAGTGCCCAGTTTCACACGGTATAAATTAATAATCAAGTTTGTCCCCGTTCTTGCAGGACATAAATGCTAAATAAGGTTGCTTGTGTTACGTGCTTTAAAAATTAAACCAATAGAAAAAATTCTATTTAAATTTAGCGCACATTTGTGGGAGTGGCTTAACTATTTCTGTTGGCCGGATGGAGTATAGGTACTAAAATTACAAAGATCAATCTTAATTGTTTTTTAATCGTGCAGCGCCAAATTTTGTCTCTTGGAATAGTACGTTTACTGTAGGTCTGTTTCTAGGGTGGTGATTACTTCTTAGGCTGACTGTACATTCGTTTTGGGGTTAGTGTTTTTTTTACCGTTCTTCCAAGTGATTTGAGCAAATTGAACAAAGCACCTACAATATTGTTGCTGGTGTAATTAAACATAAAATTGAAATGCTTTCCTTATGAGTAACTAATCGTTTTCTGTGTGTGGGTTTCCTTTTAGCAGTTATCGAAGAAAACAACGTTACTCATCCTCTACGAACAATAATATTTATTTATAAATAAAGCTCTCTTATCATTTCTAAGAGGCGCGACAAACTTTCTCTTCAAAGTGTAAGTTATATTTATACCTACGCCTTCCAAGCAGTTTTCTTGTAAAACCTGGCAACAAAAATTGAACAACACCTGCTTCTTGGTATTCATAGTTTTAATATGTAGAACCAGTTCAACACTTATTTCTTTGTTCCTTGCAGACACAGGATGTGTAAGGTGATTGTTAATTATTAATTATAGAAATAAACTTGTATTCCTTATACATGTCAGAATATTGCAATTTTGCAGCCGCACTCTTCGTTTTTTGATTAATACCTTGTTAGCATAATCATGGCCTTCGTTTTACTTTGTTCAAACAAAGGCCATCCCTTCGCCAAGAGATTTTACAAGGAGCGCCCATTTTTGTGATATTCAAAATAACACTTAAAGGTTGCAATAGCTAGCAAAGTCCGATGGCTAGAATAACCGAGCAAAACTATTCAATAGAATTCACGTTTGTTTTAGACGAATAAATTGTGTTATTTTTGGTGTTAAAAGTTAAATTGTAGTTACATATATTTATAGAGCTGGCGATACATTCAAATCATTGCCAAATACTTTAGGATTTTGGATTGAATGCTACAAGGAACAAAGAATTAATCTTAAACCTTTGAATTGGGGTCAAATTTAGAGCTTAACTGTACTTGCTTTTTTTGCTTTTAAACTGCAAGCAACATTTTCTGATGAGGATGTAGGTCGATTTTGTTTTCCTCCTTTTATACTTCGCAGTTAATTTGTCGTTGGCCATTTAAAAGGTTAATGAAATTAATCTCGGAAGGTTATCTTGGAGATAACGGTCTCCACAATGATTTTGGGGAATACAGTAAAACCTCAATTATCCGGACCTCAGTTATATGGATTCGCGATTATCCGGATAGTCAACCGCGTTCGGAATCGTTGCGAAAATTTATTATTATATTTTGTATTACGCACTAAACAGTGTTTTTTTGCTTTGTTCATTTTAAGATAATGTGCGAGCGTTTTATTTAGTGATTAATATTTGTTGCGTTTTTTGTAAACATATACCCAACAATTTGACCAAGTTTTTTCCTGTTAAAACGGGCCGCTTCGTAATCGTGCTTAAAACCGAGTGTGCACATTCGAGCTCAAAGTGGCACATTCCGATCTCGGGAAAATGAAGCGCGCCGCTCCGCGTCGCGCTTCATTTGCCTCCCTCGCTCGGAAATGTGCCACTTTTCGCTCGAATGCGCACATCCTCGTATTTATCGGATTTGCCTATATTATTATTTTATTCTTCAATTCAAAAAATTAAAAATCGAATAAATTAGATCTATTTTTTGTTTGAAAAAGGTTGGATATTTTATTCCTTTTGATAAGTTATCGTGGTGCTCTTCTGCACGCCTAATTGTAGCGGGCTTGATAAAAATATTTTCAGGTGTACTTTCGAATGTTTACTAATTCGCATTTTGATTAATTAAAATTGTATATGTGTCAAATTTTCTGAAGTGGGCCACTAAAAATCAACTAATTGATTTTAATATCATCTTTTGCAGATTGTTGAAGGTTTATATGTCAAAATTAATGTCTCCAAATATTTTTGGGTAATTTTTATTTTTCTGAAAATTATAAACAAATTAGTTTTAAGGCACATTTTGTATACACTGTTGTAATTCGACTTCATTTTGGATTAATTTAATTTTTAAATATAAAAAAATATTTATATGGGTTATTCTACAAAAGTTGGGCAACTTGATGTCATCATTCAATAGAGAAAGAATTTTATTATTTTTTGCAAATATTTTATTACATTCCAAAAAACCAATGGTCCTTTTGCCTGCTCACCCAATTTGGATGTATTTTTTTAAAGGCGAGTTTGTAAAATAACATTTTAAATGTTCAAAACGTCAGTACCTTGGTGTGTCACAACTCCCGAATTCCATAATTGAGTGATTGTGTGTTAAAATATATTCAATTAATTGTAAATTTCACTATTCTACTATAAATTATGAAGTATTAACTAATTAATTTATCATATTTTATTATAAAATCGAATACAGTAATTAAAAAAAAATGATGAACTCTGTGTTCACTCTTATTCGTCAGTCCTGTGTCCAATTTTAAAATTTGAAATTGCCCCCAATTATAGAAATTCAAACGTTAAATACTTATTCAGATTTTAATATTGGTAGTAAAGTTAGCTAAAAAGCACTCCCTTTATACGACAGGCATTTTGAAAACAGTGAAAACGGCGTTATTATTGTGTAAGCACGTGCAGTTTCAGGCAAAATGTCAGTTCTATGGCGAGTAATTATTTCTTTACGTAGATATATTTCGATGTGATTTATTTATGACAAAATGCGATTTGTTAAAATATACCATCCAATTAATGGAAAATCCGGTAGAGCCCATTATGCAATTTCAATGTTAGCGGGATTTATCCGTTCGTGTCCGCGAAGAAAATCGCCGGAAAGGGGCACACCTACGCTTTTCGCGGATTCTGGTAAACTCTATGAGAAAATCCTTGGCGGTCTCTAGTCTGACTCGAATAACAGCGCGGTTATGTTTAGTTTTCCTTGTTCTCGATTTTTTATTTGTTTCATTTTGGATCGATTAATTCTTTGGGATGACATTGCTGTCAACGTCGACAGGTGCCTCGCCAAGTGTTTTCTCGAAAAATGTCGGATTTTAATTGGTGCTTTTGCACAAATAAATTGCAAGTGTCGTGGCCCATTATGCAATTTCAATGTTAGCGGATTTATCCGTTCGTGTCCGCGAAGAAAATCGCCGGAAAGGGGCACACCTACGCTTTTCGCGGATTCTGGTAAACTCTATGAGAAAATCCTTGGCGGTCTCTAGTCTGACTCGAATAACAGCGCGGTTATGTTTAGTTTTTCCTTGTTCTCGATTTTTATTTGTTTCATTTTGGATCGATTAATTCTTTGGGATGACATTGCTGTCAACGTCGACAGGTGCCTCGCCAAGTGTTTTCTCGAAAATGTCGGATTTTAATTGGTGCTCTTTTGCAGCCTTAGCGAATGCTACTTTGCTGGGAAAGGCACAGCCCTGGTTTTGCCGGCCGAGGCCCAAAATCCAGCAGGCAAACGGAGGCGCAGGGCAGCAACATCCAGAAGCATCTTCAGTCCATGTTTTATCTTCTTCGACCAGAAGAAACGCTAAAAATGGTGAGTGCCCTTGTACGAAATAATTTATGACCGACTCGCCGCGAGAATTTTGGCAATTTAATCAAATTCTTTTGGGCACATAAAAGTGCCTTTGGGGGACGAACGAAACTCGAGCGATTCACCTTGGGTTTTCACAACTAACGCTAATAGCTATTTTCTATTATTATTATTATTTAATTATTCAGGCCGAAAAGATTAATTTTAATTGGGCCCAAATCCATTGCCGATGTCCTTGGTGCATTCCAATTATGTTCCATTCGAGTAGGTGGGTTTGCAAAAAAATCTAGCGGGCTTCGATGGAATGCAAAAAACAGGTGTTACCAACCTTTACCATTGTTATTTCTGCAATAATCTTAGAAAATTCTTTCCAAAGCGACAAGTGTAATAAGTTGAAATAACGAACAGGAACGATCGACTTGCCACTAGAAAATAATGAACAATTCCCAACCATTTTAAGGACAGTGAAAGGTTGAATTACCGCAAAATCGATTCATAATGCGAAATAACAGTAGTTGAGTAATAGCTTGGCATTCTATTAATAATATAACGTGCCTTATAAAAGAAAATGTAATTTTTTAAGTACCTTAACACTGAATTGTTGAATTTTCGAAAAAAGCCATAACTTTAGTGCAATCGTACTAGTAGGGAACTGTTATATCGACGTAGTAGAATCTATAATTACTTTATTTTCAAAAATCTGATTATTTAATTAATAAATACTTTATTAAAATTTGGTTTTTTAACACCTCTGGGCGAGGTTTGACATGGGTTTTAATAATTTTTTTATTAAATTAATTAGTATTTGGAATATTAATAAATTAATTTGTAGTGTTAATGTTCGTAACGTGACCTTATTTAAATCATATAGATCCTCTTGGTTTTAATCGAAATTGTTGTATTATAAAATAATTCAACAATTGCAAAATTGTATAAAATGTGATATTATAAAGTGCTTATACTCTATCCGGGCAACAGTAATATTTAAGCCACGCCCCACTAAATTGAACCAATGTATGCAATGCCCAGTTTCACACGGTACAAATTAATAATCAAGTTTGTCTCCGTTCTTGCAAGACATAAATGCTTGTAAGGTTGCTTGTGTTATGTGCTTTAAAAAATAAGCCAATATAAATGCTTGTAAGGTTGCTTGTGTTATGTGCTTTAAAAAATAAGCCAATAGAAAAAATTCTATTTAAATTTAGCGCACATTTGTGGGAGTGGCTTAACTATTTCTGTTGGCCGGATAGAGTATATTAGTTCTCTACATAGTGGTATTAATTGGGAAATTTTTGATTTTTTATAACTGCAATATATGGATAAGGGCAGCCATTAACTTGTTGCTTTGGACATTAATTGTTATATTAATTTGAGGAATTCAGACAAGGACCCTTTGGAAGAAAACTAAGCAAAATTTAATGTACAATCAGCCTAAGAAGTAATCGACACCCTAAAAACAGTACTTACCGTAATCGAGAGACAGGTTTTAGTTAAAAATAGTGTTTATGACGGCTTTTATAAGTACACCAAATATTTTTTTTTATTGTTTAAAAAAAAGCTTTATAATCAATTTACTAATTCTTTTCTAACAAAAACGACAGGTGTCACAAATACCTTTACGTGTCTATTTAAGATTCCAAATTTACTTCTATACTTTGTCCGGCCAACAGAAATAGTTAAGCCACGCCCACGAAATTGAACCAATGTATGCAGTGCCCAGTTTCACACGGTATAAATTAATAATCAAGTTTGTCCCCGTTCTTGCAGGACATAAATGCTAAATAAGGTTGCTTGTGTTACGTGCTTTAAAAATTAAACCAATAGAAAAAATTCTATTTAAATTTAGCGCACATTTGTGGGAGTGGCTTAACTATTTCTGTTGGCCGGATGGAGTATAGGTACTAAAATTACAAAGATCAATCTTAATTGTTTTTTAATCGTGCAGCGCCAAATTTTGTTTCTTGGAATAGTACGTTTACTGTAGGTCTGTTTCTAGGGTGGTGATTACTTCTTAGGCTGACTGTACATTCGTTTTGGGGTTAGTGTTTTTTTTACCGTTCTTCCAAGTGATTTGAGCAAATTGAACAAAGCACCTACAATATTGTTGCTGGTGTGATTAAACATAAAATTGAAATGCTTTCCTTATGAGTAACTAATCGTTTTCTGTGTGTGGGTTTCCTTTTAGCAGTTATCGAAGAAAACAACGTTACTCATCCTCTACGAACAATAATATTTATTTATAAATAAAGCTCTCTTATCATTTCTAAGAGGCGCGACAAACTTTCTCTTCAAAGTGTAAGTTATATTTATACCTACGCCTTCCAAGCAGTTTTCTTGTAAAACCTGGCAACAAAATTGAACAACACCTGCTTCTTGGTATTCATAGTTTTAATATGTAGAACCAGTTCAACACTTATTTCTTTGTTCCTTGCAGACACAGGATGTGTAAGGTGATTGTTAATTATTAATTATAGAAATAAACTTGTATTCCTTATACATGTCAGAATATTGCAATTTTGCAGCCGCACTCTTCGTTTTTTGATTAATACCTTGTTAGCATAATCATGGCCTTCGTTTTACTTTGTTCAAACAAAGGCCATCCCTTCGCCAAGAGATTTTACAAGGAGCGCCCATTTTTGTGATATTCAAAATAACACTTAAAGGTTGCAATAGCTAGCAAAGTCCGATGGCTAGAATAACCGAGCAAAACTATTCAATAGAATTCACGTTTGTTTTTAGACGAATAAATTGTGTTATTTTTGGTGTTAAAAGTTAAATTGCAGTTACATATATTTATAGAGATGGCGATACATTCAAATCATTGCCAAATACTTTAGGATTTTGGATTGAATGCTACAAGGAACAAAGAATTAATCTTAAACCTTTGAATTGGGGTCAAATTTAGAGCTTAACTGTACTTGCTTTTTTTGCTTTTAAACTGCAAGCAACATTTTCTGATGAGGATGTAGGTCGATTTTGTTTTCCTCCTTTTATACTTCGCAGTTAATTTGTCGTTGGCCATTTAAAAGGTTAATGAAATTAATCTCGGAAGGTTATCTTGGAGATAACGGTCTCCACAATGATTTTGGGGAATACAGTAAAACCTCAATTATCCGGACCTCAGTTATATGGATTCGCGATTATCCGGATAGTCAACCGCGTTCGGAATCGTTGCGAAAATTTATTATTATATTTTGTATTACGCACTAAACAGTGTTTTTGCTTTGTTCATTTTAAGATAATGTGCGAGCGTTTTATTTAGTGATTAATATTTGTTGCGTTTTTTGTAAACATATACCCAACAATTTGACCAAGTTTTTTCCTGTTAAAACGGGCCGCTTCGTAATCGTGCTTAAAACCGAGTGTGCACATTCGAGCTCAAAGTGGCACATTCCGATCTCGGGAAAATGAAGCGCGCCGCTCCGCGTCGCGCTTCATTTGCCTCCCTCGCTCGGAAATGTGCCACTTTTCGCTCGAATGCGCACATCCTCGTATTTATCGGATTTGCTTATATTATTATTTTATTCTTCAATTCAAAAAATTAAAAATCGAATAAATTAGATCTATTTTTTGTTTGAAAAAGGTTGGATATTTTATTCCTTTTGATAAGTTATCGTGGTGCTCTTCTGCACGCCTAATTGTAGCGGGCTTGATAAAAATATTTTCAGGTGTACTTTCGAATGTTTACTAATTCGCATTTTTGATTAATTAAAATTGTATATGTGTCAAATTTTCTGAAGTGGGCCACTAAAAATCAACTAATTGATTTTAATATCATCTTTTGCAGATTGTTGAAGGTTTATATGTCAAAATTAATGTCTCCAAATATTTTTGGGTAATTTTTATTTTTCTGAAAATTATAAACAAATTAGTTTTAAGGCACATTTTGTATACACTGTTGTAATTCGACTTCATTTTGGATTAATTTAATTTTTAAATATAAAAAAATATTTATATGGGTTATTCTACAAAAGTTGGGCAACTTGATGTCATCATTCAATAGAGAAAGAATTTTATTATTTTTGCAAATATTTATTACATTCCAAAACCAATGGTCCTTTTGCCTGCTCACCCAATTTGGATGTATTTTTTTAAAGGCGAGTTTGTAAAATAACACTTTAAATGTTCAAAACGTCAGTACCTTGGTGTGTCACAACTCCCGAATTCCATAATTGAGTGATTGTGTGTTAAAATATATTCAATTAATTGTAAATTTCACTATTCTACTATAAATTATGAAGTATTAACTAATTAATTTACCATATTTTATCATAAAATCGAATACAGTAATTAAAAAAAAATGATGAACTCTGTGTTCACTTTTATCCGTCAGTCCTGTGTCCAATTTTAAAATTTGAAATTGCCCCCAATTATAGAAATTCAAACGTTAAATACTTATTCAGATTTTAATATTGGTAGTAAAGTTAGCTAAAAAGCACTCCCTTTATACGACAGGCATTTTGAAAACAGTGAAAACGGCGTTATTATTGTGTAAGCACGTGCAGTTTCAGGCAAAATGTCAGTTCTATGGCGAGTAATTATTTCTTTACGTAGATATATTTCGATGTGATTTATTTATGACAAAATGCGATTTGTTAAAATATACCATCCAATTAATGGAAAATCCGGTAGAAATTTTACTTTGAATTATAATCTTAAAATTGTGTCTCATTCATCAGCTCCGTGTCGTCAGTTCCATGTCCGAAATTTTCACAGAAGACTGACATATTACCATGGTACTGATATATAGTACATACATTCATCCATTAATTTTAATATTTTCTAATATAATTAATAATTCTTTCTAATATGATTTTATTCATAAAAATGTGTGCAATGTAAATTTTAAGATAGTTGTATCAAAGTCGCAATAAATCTTGTATTTTTTAATAAATGATATATTTCATTTGTACCCTGGTAACCTCGTCAGTTCCCTGGCATTCAAATTTAGAAAAATCCAAATATCTCAAAAATTGTTTGAAAAATTGACTGGCCCTGTTTGGAACAGTGTATTTATTAGATTACCTATATCTTTATAATAAAATACTAGATAATTTTCAACTAAAACTATACAAACAAAATTAGGTCAAAAGTTGCCCAACTTTTATAGAATCACTCATATGTTACATAGGGGGTGCACCAAAATTTTAGAATGGCTTGGGTAGGGTGTGTTAAAAAAAAGGTTGGGAAATAAGAGTCGAATTTGGGAAAAAGTTAAAGTATTTTTTTTCGTGTACGATGAAGTCTGCCATCTAGTCTAGTTTAAAAGTACTAAATTAGAAATGTGTTTTTTGGTAAAAATACCCTACTGTAATTTTTAATTAAAAGAAAAGCGAGAAGTGGTACATTTAGTTCAGTTTGATTTAATTAATATTATTTGTAAGAGAGAAGAATAAGATAGGCAAATTCAATTATTAAGGAGTATGTGCACTTTTCAAGCGAAAACCTTTTCCGAATAGAAAATCTGGATTTGAAGGATTTGTTATTAATATAGTCGAATTCAATTAACACGAAGATGTGCGCATTCGAGCGAAAAGTGGCACATTTCCGAGCGAGGGAGGCAAATGAAGCGCGACGCGGAGCGGCGCGCTTCATTTTCCCGAGATCGAAATGTGCCACTTTGAGCTCGAATGTGCACACTCCGCTTTTCGCCACGATTAACAATTTACTTCAAAAAAATTCAAGTAATGCTAAAACCGTAGTTGCGCTCTCAAAATGTCAGATTATACACTATAGCTAAAATTCGTTTTTTTTTCTACACATTCAATTAACCGAATGTTCGATTATCCGAATGGGCTGGAACAATAATTAGTCCGGATAACCGAGTTTCCACTGTAGCTTAAAAACAGAAAAATTTAAATAACAGAAATTTTGTGTGTATTCGTCTTCAACGATGAAGAAGGATGTGGGTGTTGAAGGACGCCTTTTTTTCGCTAGGCCTCGTTTTCGACTTTTTCAAACCAGCTCCAGGTGTTTGTTAATTAGTAGTTCGCCAACATGAACTTTAATTTTACCTTAAAATGAACTTTTTTGATATCGAGGCGTTTGTACCGTAACATAAGAAAATTGGACCGTTTTAAATGATACAGGAAATACATTTCTTGAACCAGAACGTCCATGGGAAGTTTATTTTAGAGTAATAATTAAATTTAAAAAGTTTTCAAAAAAAAAAAAAACAAATACGACCGACTTCGATATTGATTTCAGTTTTTATTTTTAGGCTGTTAAATTGGAAAGTGTGCATTCAAGCCGGACCAGATATTTGGTGGTCGTTTCGAGGATGGGTAGAAAAGCCGAAGAATCGTGCCTCTTGGGAATCGATTGCAACGAAAAAACCACAGTGGGACTTGTCTTGAGGGTGCTCGCTGACACTGCCATCACGCTGGACGGAGATGGGTATTATTTTTTATGACAAATTTTATAATTGAATTTCCACCAGTCGAAGGCGACTCCAAACTTGGAAAAGACTTTCTGTGCCAAAAAATTATACATTTAATCGTGGAAATACAAAACACCTGTTTTTGAATGTGACGTGTGCTTTAAACAGTAAACAAATTTTTCTTCGTACGTTCCTATTTTTTACAGTAATCTTCAACTGAAATTGTTTTGAAAAAAATAATATTAATAGAAATTTGTTCCTACATTCTTTCGCGAAAAAAGTTTTTTGAGTGGCCCTAAATGTGGGCGAGTTATGAATTTTTTGGTACAAAAATTGTAAAGACGTTGTCCTAATTCTTGTTCATTGACATTGTCTGCAATTAAAACGCCTTTTCCGAAGTTAAGGTCGCTATTTTGACAATGAGGTTATTCAGCGTCATACTGTCTGGCATTTTCAATTATTTTTCTTTTTCTTTTTAGCGGCTTCAGCTTTGCTGTTTGTGGAAGACATCACATTTTTAAGCCCGTTTCAGTACAAGCAATGTGGTAAGTTGTTTTTCAAGAATTCGAGCGATGGATTCGAAAAAAAAAATCCAAGGTTTGACGATTATTGTAAAAGGATATAAATCGTTTTGCCAGCCCGATTTAGAGACAAAAGAATACACTTATAAATGAGCGTAGTATTTAAATAAGTGTGTGTGTGTTTGTGTGTGTGGCGTTCTATATTAAGAAGCGTCTCGACGCCCGTATGCGTCGCCATTTAAGGGGCCCACTATGAAGTTAGTTTTAAACCATTGGCAAAAAATATATTGGGGTTATGTTTATTTACTGCACTAGGATCTATTTTAGTCGTTCGATCATCTAATTCTGATGGTTGTCTCCAATGTTGGCTATGATTAAATCCCGAGGTCGTGAAATGATTTATTAAGGATCTTGCGGGCATCCACGACACACCCTATATATGTTTTAAGTCTACTCTGCCAGATTTCCAAAAAAGGAAATGTCTGAAAGGATGAGCTTTTTAAAAGATGGATGAATGGAGGAAACGGTAAAGGTATAAATCGAAGCAGCAAGTACTTTAATGTAACTTCTATAAAAGGAAACGAAATCAATTGAAAAACAGAAACATCACTAACGATCAGAAAGCTAACGGGATTCTTCAAGTTGTTGCACATATTAAGTGGATATCAATCCAAGAGTTCCATTCAAGTGGATGGTCTGAAGAAAAAACGCCCATCTAAGAGAACTGGTTATTTTATGCTCTTTTTTAACTATTTTGTGGGAACTTTCTCGGATTCCGAATGCTTTATACTAAGGGTTCGTCCGATTAAAAAAAAAATGGACCTTCGACCATCGTACCGATATTGTGGCTGTTGCCCGTATTTGGGTTACTCTTCGACAAACCTACCGTACATATTTGCAATCAGAAGGAGAACCGAGTTGGAATTGTACGCGGCATTTAAACACGTAAAAGGAAAGGTTTAAATATTGTGGTGGTATTGTGTCGTGACACAAACACACACACACACACGGAGTTGCCTAGTCGTTACTAAATAAGGATCTCGATCAAAAGCGAGTTGTCTTTTGCCACTCCTCCGTTTCTCCTTAATTTACACATTTCTAAGGATCATTAGTTTGATTTTATTCTTCGATGTGCGTCTCGAATTATTACGACAAATCGTAATAATCTCCCAGAGGGGCACAAATGTAATTGACGAAAATTGTGTCGCAAATTTAGACTTGTTGCTCAAAATCAAAAGGGTGTTAACACGCTTTTAATCTTGACAATGGTCGTCAATCAAAGATGGAGCTCTAAAGGGTTGGTTTTATGTTTTTAAATTGAAATTAATGTGTTTTAACTCGTGTACTTTGGATTTGAACGTTACGTCTTGCTATTTTATCGCGTTAGGATGTGTGCAAAAGATTAGAAACCTCACTTTTCCTCTTTTACAATTTTTTCTGTTTTAGGTCAGCACTGCAGACTCTTCATAAAGCAAGTTCCAAGGCGCGCGAAGAGAATTACTTTCAAGGAGGCTTATCTCACGATTGGGTGGATTACTATGAACGAAGGATCGAATCTGATCGGTCATGTCTTAACGAATGGCATGCCATGGGCGATTTGGAATCGAGACGTCCGCCATCGCCTGATTCGGTGAGGACGAAGCCGAGGGAACGGGACGAAACCGAAAAAGTAATAAGATCTACTTTAAAAGAAATTATGATGAGCGTAGACCTCGACGAAGTCACGAGTAAATATATAAGGAATCGATTGGAAGAGGAGCTCGATATGGATTTGGGCGAATACAAGTCTTTCATTGACCAGGAGATGCTAACCATTTTGGGTCAAATGGATGCTCCCACTGAAATTTTTGATCACGTCTATTTGGGTTCCGAATGGAACGCCTCTAATTATGAAGAACTAAAAAGAAATGGGTGAGCGATTTGCACGTTCGTTTTATGTAGACTTATAATTCTTTTTAAATAGAAAACATATTGCTCTTGTTTTAAGTATCGCTTGTAGAGATTAAAAGCAAATAATAACAAATTTATGAGATTTAAAAACGCCAGAAAGATGCGGCAAATATCACTTTTTGCTTTGCTGCTATTTGGGTTGTATAACTACTCAACTCTTAAAATCTAAATTTGCGGATGAACTTTAAACGATAGAATATAGTTTCCTAAGACATAAATCCACAGTTTAGTTTTAAAAGTTTAAAGAGAGATTGTGTTGATTTATTTTAGAGTTTGGCATTGTGAAAAGTGAATTTTGCTCTTTGGAAAGAAGTTTGCGAAAATTGAAGATGAAATTCTGTGAAGATGTGGTTTGGCAAAAGATTCCTCTTCGGCTTATTAGTTAATGGGTTAGGCTTTTTGCACACACATTGCTTTTAGCTAATTTAGTGAGACGTAGAAGAAATATAAGCTGTTTTATCATTTTAGAGTGCGTCACATACTGAACGTGACCAGGGAAATAGACAACTTCTTTCCTGGCACTTTCGACTACCTCAACATCAGGGTGTACGACGATGAAAAAACAGATCTCTTAAAATACTGGGACAACACCTACAAATACATCTCGAAGGCTCAACAAGAGGGCTCTAAAGTTTTGGTACATTGCAAAATGGGCGTAAGTAGATCAGCTTCGGTAGTAATAGCCTACGCTATGAAGGCTTACAATTGGGATTTTAAAACTGCGATGCAGCATGTTAAAGAAAAACGTACTTGCATCAAGCCCAACACGAGCTTCGTCTCGCAACTTGAAACATACCAGGGAATTTTAGATGCAATGAAAAACAAAGAGAAACTGCAAAGATCCAAATCCGAAACAAATCTCAAATCACCTGGAGATACGAGCGAACGCAGTTTACCTCCTGGAAGCCAACCTACTCCTTTACTTCAAGCTCTCTCGCGTAGTGCCCTTCTTTCAACGACAATGTCAGGACAAGATCTACATCAACTAGGAGATAGACCAAAGTCATGGTCTCCTGACAACACAAGAGCCAAAGAGATCCTCTCGGATAAGATTTTTCCCTTTAGATCCTTAGAGAACTTACCAAAAGGGGATACACTTCGACGACACAAAAGCCTTTTAAAATTACTGCAAAAAGACCTAGTTAGGAACGTCTTGCTACCCTGTGATAATGGAGAGTCTTATAGCGTATCACCGAATCAAATACGCCATTTGCCAGGAGATGCCGAAAGAACGACGGCCACAGTCAAACAAATGGTTAACGAATTTGAATCCAACGCTAAAGACACTCGGAAAAAATTAGTTCTCAATTTGGTGGCCCCCAATGACGATGAGAACTCGAAACTTTCTTCTCCTGTGGCAGAAGAAGATCTCGCGTCAACGACGACGAAACCAACACCACCCATGTTAAGGGCGGTTCTTGTTAAAAAGGAAATTTGGGACCCTGGAGAAAAGCCGCCAAATAAAGTGGTGATGGTTTCTTATCCGCACGATAATAATGCCTGTGATCTTAAATTTAGTGTTAACGATAATATTGAAAACAGAACAATGTGGACTTCTTCAACAGTGCTTCAGTCTGAGGATGGACCAAATAGGGATGCTGTGCCCTTTAGTAATAATATCGAAGTTCCTGACAAGCCGAAAGATGGAGATCCTTTCTCGAATCAATTGGATCGTGTCTTCGACAGGGAAGAAAGGAAGCAGCAGCGCATTTCAACAGTCGTACCTCTTCCTCAGCCAACTCCAATACTACTTTCAGAGAACACCAACCTGCCCTCCAGAGAGTGCCCTTCCAGGCAAAGCTCGTGGGGTTCTTACGATAGCGCTGTAGTTTTAGGTTATCAAAGCGAGACGCGGGAGTCCCCTTCGAGACATAGTTCTCTCGGGTCCGGTGACACTCGTACTCTCCCTTCTAGGAATAGTTCTTGGGGTTCTTACGATATGCGTTTTGGTTTCCCCGTTTATTACATGAACGAAAAAGGGGAAAAAATTTTGCACGATGATAGCACAAAGAAATCGGAATCACCACCCACTTTTGTAGTGGAAGCCGTTAATCTAGCTTTGGTTCAGGACAATGTCTCTAGCGCTACATCGTCAGAAATAGACATAGTAAACGCAAAGAGCGGTAATTTCAATTCGTGCAACAATCGGCTCTCTGTGAGTGCACCAGAGCGCTGTTCCTTAGGATCGCTGCCGCAGGAATGTTCGCTTTCTCGCTCAGCTTCTGTTGGTAAGACGGACAAAGATTCTAATGTGATAATTAAGGCACAGTGTCATTCCGTGAAGGATCACAAAGTTTTTAGAGAAAACGTAGGGAAAGATTCGAACGCGATATTTAACAAAAGGGCGGAAGATTCGATCGAGTCCGATCACAATGCGGGCTTGGTCAGAAGCTTAAAGAAGGAGTTCGAGGCCAAAACGAATCATCTAGAAATTGCTCAGAACGGCAGCTCAAAATCTAAAAGTTTACCATCCTCGCCACACAGTGTTCACGTTGAAAAGGACAGGCACGACTTGAGGTTCATTGGCTCGGACACTACTAGAGAGGATTTTAGCTTTAAAAAGCTTATAGGAAAATTTGAAGCAAAAGAAAATCAGGAATCTCTAAGGCCACAGTCAAAAGCTCAACGGTTCTCTTGCATTGAAGTTTCTTCAGAGAAGAATAATCCTATTAGAGTACTGCAGACGTCACTAATCTCTTGCTATGAGAAGAGTTTAGATCAAACGAAACGACCTCCTGTAGCTCCGGTTGTTAAAAACCCCAGCCCCAACGTTGTAGTTGCGACTGTTATCACGAAAGCTACAATGAAGCAACAACAATTTGGAAAAACTCATCCTTTAGCTCGAATAAATATCAAACCACTTTATAATACGATGTAATGCTCAATGTTTCTGCTCAATTTAATTTGTAATGCAGGGATCTCTGTAATTTTTTATATTTATAATTATTTGTCCTTAAAAATTATGGTTGTGATTAAAGAAAATTTCGTACGAAGAAAAATAAGTTACAATGATCTTAATCGGTTAAAGTGATGATCGATCGAGATCCCTGTACTTTTGGTGCAGCGAAACTTGGAATCGTTAAATTTTTAATATGAAATATGTATCTCACACAAGATAAAAGAAATGCCGTTTTTTATGGCCGAAGAATTAAGGACAATATTTTGATTAAACCATGACTTTAAGAATTACTTTGCCAAAACCGAACAATGGACCAGGGATGAGATGTTTTTATTTAGAACATATCATCATTATCGCAAAAAGTTGTTTGTCCAATTTTTTTTCCTAGTTTGTAAGTCATCAGTTGAATAGATGGCTGTCAAGAAATCTAGTCTTGTGTGTGTGCGAGAAGAATGTTTTATGAGCTCAAAGAAAGTTATCAGACTTGTTTCAACAGTGCTTTTATTTATTTGTGTCTTCTCTTCGTGGGTATTGGGCGTTGAAGCGGCCTTATACAGAATTTGAAGAGGTTAATGAGGAGGTCCCTTGTGAAAAGAGATAGTTGAGGTAGTGCTTTACCAAGAAGGTAAGAAGGATGTGATTAAAGTTATTTTAACTCCAGCTCTCGTTCATTTTGCTTTGTGTGTATTGTGTGATAGTTGATAAACATTTTTGTACTATATAGTTATGTAAAGTATCGAAATAAGATTGTATCGCTTCTAGTTGTTTTACGTGAAAATAAAACAATTATTTATGTGTAATCTATTTGAAAAACCTTCTTTCCGCTACAAAATGCCAATTGCGGTAACACCGTTAGCGTCTTCTTTGACTTTTTTGAAGGTCCTGTATCGACGCAGTAAACTCCACCAGGTAATCCCATTATACTTGCAGCAGTCTAAAACACCACTCGAATCTCTACCTTAATTATTTCCAAATTACTTACCGAATACGTTTGTAGGTCAACGATTCTTATAATATTCTTATCGGTGCCCCCAACAATCGCATAATCTTTTGATATAAATTTGCCACAATATAACTGCAATTATTATTTGTTATTATTAATTCAAAACGATCTGCGTTCAAATAGTAAAATCTACCAAACTATCATGTGCATCGGGTTCCATTGTTACGATTAACTCGCAAGATCCATAATCCCAAAGTTGTAGTGGATTCTCTCGTTGCCAGCTGCATGTTAAAACCTAAAATTTTTAAAGTGATCGTCTCCTCCACGTAATTAAGATGTAATACTTCGGTCCCCTTGGGGCTGATATCAAGTCCCTCCCCACAAATGTGTGTCCCAGAAATATGTCTCACAGCATGGGGTTGACGTAGGTCCCAAAAGTGGACAACATCATCCCAACCCCCCGTTATAAATTCGTGGTTTGATCTTGGATTAAAGCATGCAGCAAATATGCGAGAAACGTGTCCATCAACAGCACCAGGTTGTTCACTTCAAATATACAAAGTACAATAAAAGCTTTTCGACGGCGCCCTTATTGCATTTTACCTTGCTCCAAGTATGCGTTCTTGAGTTCTACTTTCTTCGTCGTACAAATAGATTTTAAGATCATCCCCATATGTAATGAATTTGGGAAGTCTTGGATGATATGTAACTCCAAAGGTTTGCCTCTTTTCTCTAATTGTATATATACATTGACCAAAGTTATAATTCCAACTTTTTACACATCCGTTTGCATCTACGAAGAATTTTCAGAAGTAAGTTCAATCATAAGATGGACTTACATGTGCACGTAAGACAATTAATGATGGGGTAGTTTTTAGAAACTGGTCTGTGTTGAATGCTGGTTACTGGAGCTGAATTTTGTTGGGTTTCTAAATCATACATTGTTTGAGTGCATTCAGACGTTGTGGTTTTGAATACTCTCACCATGCCATCAGTGAAACCAACAGCTAGCCCATCAAATTCTTCTGTATACTTGCAGCAAAGTATATCTTTATTTGTTTCTCTAAGGAAAATAAGCTGATAAAAAGAATTATAAATTTATAGAAAATATACATTGAAGATGCGACATTTAAATTTCCTTCGAATTTTAAATCTTCTGTGGCAGCAAGCTGTTTACGCATTCCTTCTATACCTTTTTCTTGTCCCCTCACATAAGTGTTTCTCACAGCAAAATTTGGAGGAACTACAGGCGATGCTGCCATTAGTAATGGCCCAGCTAACGATTTCCTTCGAGGTCCTTCCAATACTTTCTTATCAGTCATTATTTAATTTAATTTTGACAAAAGCACTAACATGTAGAAAATGACTTTTAATTTTAACAAAAATATCGTGAATTCCTAGATCGTTTTAAACATTGCTAATTATTTTCAGAAGTTATAAAGTATTAATTCTCGATGCCAATTATGTAACTATTTTTATTTCAATAATTGATAAGTTTCTCTAATGTTATTTTGGACTCCAAACTATTTCAAAAAGAAATGCTGTTAGATTTTTTCCCAAAGAAAACTGAACGATTTTATTATATAAGTGTTAATTAATAAAGTTTGTTACTACAATTGATAATAAAAACAACTTAAGGTTTCATATGAAAATTATTTGTCGATTTAAAATATAAAAATTAAATCAACAAACACTTATAAATAATCATTTCCAATTAATAATCGTCACCACGCGACACAACTTCTTTGCATGTGGGACGAAGAATGATTGTGTGTTCGAATTGGGCAGTGTAACATCCTTTGATGTCGCAAAGTGGCGGATAAGCATCCACAATTCCCTTATCACACAAATCTTTTAGTGCCATTTGATATTTAGTCGCTCCTGCTCTATCCAACCAGCGCTTACAAAATGCCAAAGTGCTAAAGTTCTTATTAATAATGTTTAATAAGCTTTTTGATGATTGTAAACTAAAACATTGATAATTTAAAATAGGGAATTAATAATCAAACATGTATGCATCCTTACCGAAGGGGTACATATGGCATGTCAAAATTTTTCATATAATGCGAGCAATCCATGTCATCGTGAACAACTCCTCTTCCTGTGGAACCAAATGTTTCAATTGCATAAAATTCGTTTTCCTCCATTACTGTTGCTTCACCACCTTTAACTATAGGCACAGTTTTGCCTGAATGAATACCTGGAAGTTTTATATTACATAATTGTAGAGTTATTATTTCACAAGGTATTTACGATAAGGAGAAATAGAATGTCCATTTAAATTACGAATTGATTTAACTTGGTAAGTTTTTCCATCTAAATCAACTTCATAGGATTCCATTACTTCTTGAATGGCAGCACCAATTTCGCACAATTGAACATCAATGCCTGCAATCTTTATTCCTGTATTTGTAGCATCCCTTACAGCTTCAACTAATTTATCATACTTTGGATTGAAAGTAAGAGTAAAAGCACAATCGATGATTCTGCCATTTATGTGTGTCCCAAAGTCAATTTTAGTTACATCATCGTACTCAAGCACTGTTGGATCCCCAGCATTTGGTGTGTAATGGGCAGCACAATGATTTCTAGAACACCCAGTGGGAAAAGCAAGTCCAGCTTGTAATCCATTTTCCTTAATTAACTTTCTAGCTGTATTTTCTAGTTCCTCACAAATTTCTATCATCGTCATTCCTGGTTTAATCCACCTTTGCATATGTTGTCTAGTCTAAAAATAAAAGTGTTTTTAATCAAGCAAATGTACTATGAATATTTACTTGTCTGTGTGCTTCAGCAGCTAAACGAACTTCGTTGTAGATATCATTATGCATCCGATCTAATGCTCTTTTTTCCTCTGAAGAAAATCGATCTTTTGCCAAGCGATCATCCTTCAAAGGACAATATTGCATGATTTCACCCTCTGGGAAGACTTGATCAGGGTATAGGTCTACAATTGCTATGCTTGGAGGATCGGTTTGGGTAGTCTTGCCTCCTTTCTTTCTGTTTCGTTTTTTTTTCTTTTTTTCACTTTCGGTATCTCCAGCTTCCGTGGCGTTATTCTCGGCAACCACATTAATAGTTGGGTTCTCTTCATTTAAAGATGTGGGGGCTAAGATTACATAAAAGGCACGTGAAATAGTTGTTGGTTAAAAATTACTTTTTTACCTTTCTTTTTCTTTTTCTTCTTCTTCTTCTTCTTGGTGACTGATGTATCGTTCACATCTTCTATTTCTTCTTCGCCTACCTCGTCTATTTCGTTATCTTCTAGTTCTAATTCAGTTTTTAGAGCCGCCATAACGGACAGCCCAGTGACATCAATTTGATTTAGCTGGCAGAACTGCTTCTCCAATAAGAACATAACCTGGATCTATGTAAGTACCTCAGAGTTAACCCTTTTTAATTTTCAAAATTATTATGCAGTTTAGTGTCATTTTATCTGAATACGTGCAATGAATTTTAAAAATGAAACTGTTACAATTTTGTACGGATCACAGACAGGCAATTCTCAGGATGTTGCTGAAAGAATATGGAGCAGAGCAAAATGTTATTATTTCACTGGTGTTGTTAAAGCGATGGATGATTATTCTATAGTAAATTTAATTAAAGAGAAATGTGTTATATTTGTTTGTTCTACGACTGGACAGGGTGAAGAACCAGATAATATGAAGACCTTTTGGAAGTATTTATTAAGAAAAAACTTACCTAGTAATTTATTAACTAATCTCAGGTAAGATTTATTTTAAAATACCTAGTTTCTGTTACTACAATTATACTTTTAGGTTTGCTGTTATGGGATTAGGGGATTCTAGCTATGCAAAGTATAATTTTGCTGCAAAACGTCTTCATAAGCGGCTTTTACAATTGGGAGCACAAATGATGATTCCTTTGGGACTTGGCGATGACCAGCACGATTTAGGATATGATGCTGCTGTTGATCCTTGGATAGATACTTTATGGAACGAATTACTAACATTATATCCATTGCCTAATGGAATAATTCCTTTAAATGCTAATATTGAACATCAACCAAGGTAATAGTTCTATTTTGATTTAATATCATAATTTGAGGGTTTTTTATTGTAGATGGTCAGTTTCTACAAGAATTGGAGTTACTTTGTTTAAGAAAATGGATTATACAAACTCATTATATTATTCAACTCGATCTTCAGAAGATTTTATTGTAATTGTTGATGATATTATAAGAACAACATCACCAACCCATTTTCAGGTAAGTTTTTTGTAAAAATGTTTGCTTCTATGTAATAAACTCTTTTATAGGATGTTCGATTAATCAAACTTCACACAAATGGTGAAGTTTACTCGCCTGGAGATGTAGTTGTTATTAGACCAAGAAATTCACAGAAAAAGATTGACGAATTTCAAAATGTATTGAAATTGAGTAGTGTTGAGATACAGCCAAATGCTGTTTTGAAATTATCAGAAACGAATCCGGAACTTCCTGTTCCACCTGCTTTAAATTATGAAGTAACGTTTCAGCAATTGTGTGAAGAGTATTTTGACTTGGATGCTATTCCAAGAAGACAGGTGTTTAATGTTTTAGCCCAGTTAACGGATAGCCCATTAGAAAGAGAAAAATGTTTGGAATTTACTACAAGAGAAGGCCAGAATGACCTATACAACTACTGTAATAGGCCCAGGAGAAATATAGTTGAAGTTTTACAAGACTTTCCTCATGCAACGAAGAATATCACATTAGATTTTTTGTTTGAGATATTGCCTACGTTGAAGCCCAGAGAATTTTCCATTGCTAGCAGTTTTAAGGCACATTGTAACCAAATTCATATACTTCTAGCCGTTGTTAGGTATAAAACTAAATTAATTAAGGAAAGATTAGGCGTTTGCTCTAATTATTTAGCTAATTTAGAAATTGGGAATCAGATTTCTGTGAAACTTAAAAAGGGGTGCTTCAAATTTCCTAAAGACAAAGTATATTTGATAAATAATTCTTGTTGGAAATAGCCTAGTAATAATTTTCATTTTAGACTGCCCCAGTTATAATGGTAGGGCCAGGTACTGGAATGGCACCTTTCAGGAATTACATATGGGAAAGAGTCGAAGAAAATTCTGCAAGTTATGAAACATTAGTATTCTTTTTTGGAATACGTGGCTGTGAGACTGATTACCATTGCAAGGAAGAGTTTACACTGCTTCATGCACAAAGAAAAGTAAATGTAATTTGTGCATTCTCGAGGGACCAAGAACATAAAATGTATTTTTGTTTTTAGTATATATTGCTATATGATTAACAATTTTTTTGTAGTTATGTGCAACATAAGATTGAAGAAAATGGTTCTTTATTGTGGGAACTGTTGAAAAATAATTTGGCCTACATTTTTGTAGCTGGAAATGCCAAAAATATGCCTGTACAAGTAAAAGAAGCTTTTATAAACGTTTGTAAAATACATGGTAATATGACTGCTGAGGAAGCTACTATATTTATAAATAATATGGAAAGAAAGAATCGTTATCAAACAGAAACTTGGTGTTGATGTTATTAGATCAATTTTATAGTAATTTTTTTGACAAAAATTAACTAATTGTTAATTTTTAAAATAGAAATAAATAGTTTTATTACTTAACGCAGTTTTATAAATTTATCTATCAACATTTACTATATCTTGCAGGGTTTTATTATTAAAAATTTATTGTTTTTTATATTTTTCCAAATTTTTTAGATAAAGCAGTCCCGTTAACGGGAGTCCTGTGGACTAATTTTAGGATGAAAGGAACTTAAGTTTATACAATTATTTATTTTTAGTTTGAATGGTGATCACCTTCATCTATGGCTTGTCTGTTCATATCAATTCCCAATATATCTTCTATGAAAACATCAAAATCAATTGTCTGAAATATTTACTATGTCTTAAAGAGTTACCTTTAAGTGAGATTACATACTTGAGGTAAAAAAGAAAAGTCTTTAGTTGCATCTTCATCTTCGGCTTCTTCTTCATGCATCAGTGTTGCTAAGCACGTATGGGCTTTAGTGTACGAAAATATCTCTCCTTAAATAATCAGAGGTTCGTAAATTATATTTAAAAAGAACAACGAACCTTTTTCACAAATTGCCGCAACAAAAGAAGAACTAGTCATGGTAGAGGAGCGTGGGCCTTCTCCAGCAAAAGAAAAGGTTTCAAAACTTGACTTCAATTTCTCAATCGAAATGCCACAAGCTGGTCTATAGTTTAAATACAACTGAACGAATTCTATAAACGAAACGTGTTCTTTAAGAATATTTGTTTCGTCGAAATTTCTGTATTTAATGTCTGTTATCATGTTTTCAATCTGTAAACAAAAAAACCTATTATGAATGAAATTACAGAATCTATTATTACTTCATATTCTGATGGGTAAAAACCGCAAGCTCGCATTAAGTCTGGTAATTCTGATACTGGAATTTGATCGCTTACGACGCGAGGTAAGACCGTATTTTCACCTTGGTGTAAAATCTGCATGTAATAAAAGAGATCTTGCATTTCCTTAAATAACCAACCGTGGATTCCACCTTCGATTAAGGAATAGTAAGGCTGCAGCTCTACACCACCTAATTTAAGCAGCTCATGTACAGATCTGCAAAATATTCAGCTACTTTCACGAGGTGGACATTTGAGAAAACTTACAACAAATTGATTTTCCACATTAGGACGCAATTGTCGTCTTCCCCAATGGTGAAAAGGAATTTACCGTCTTTGCATATTAAAAAATCTAATAACTAAAATTATGTAATGGTTGTAGACTATTCTGAAATATAAGACTTTTACTTTTTTAGGATGACCAATCAATCCAACTTGTTTGTAAGGATTTCCATCAGGAAACATCAGTTGAATCCCAATATAATTGTCGTTCGCAAAAAGTAAATAACGCTCGTCGCTTTTTGGAACAATCTATCTCAAGGTACCTGATTAGATTAATTTAAACAATCTTATAATTACATACACGCATTTTCTTTACAGGTGAGTTCTCATAACAACCATAAGCAGGCCCCAGCATTACAGAATGGCACATAAAAGTCCTATCTTGAACTTTCTTGTATTTAAACTGGATTTTGAAATGAATAAGTGTAGTTCAAGAATTGTAATCATTCTGGGAATACCTGGTTGTCAAAGATTAAAAAGTAACTCGGAGAAGAAGCACTTGGTTTCGGCCGAGGACAATATATAAAGCAAAGTGGAACGGCAGTTTGCTCGATACGTTCGGATGATATGATTATAATTTTACCATTGCAACTTTAATTATGTTACAAATAAATCTATATGCGTTAGGAAGGAATTACCTGTTCTGTAAATCGTATTCAATTAGATGACGATCTTCCCCTATGGTGAATAGGCGAAATGGCGAGTATGGAGTGAACATCATATCAGTTATGGGTTTATAATGAGATCGTAGTTTACCCAAGATCTCCCATTCATTAGAAACGTATTTCAGGATAACTATGGTAGCATTTTCGTTCTGTAATCGTTTAGTAATTTTTATTTTTGATCGCTTTTGAAGCAACTTACGTAGTAAGCAAAGAATCTACAATCTTTTGAGAAAGTCAGCTTAATTATTTTATCTCGTACATAAGTAATTGGATTATCGTACACGGGGGTTAAAGAAATGGGCTGGAGAAACCAAAGGCTTCCATTATTTTTTCCACAGGCCAGTTGTAAAGCTGTTATAGATTAGTAATATGTGATATTTCATTGATAAAAGACTTACAAAGTGGCGAATAACTTAAGCAGGTAACAATGGCTGTTTCAATGTCGGTCCTTGGATTTAGCTCATCTGGTATACAATTTTGGGCGACCAAACCGAAGGTATTATAATTATATAACCGTATTATTCCGCTTTGATATGCTACACACAAATAGGGTCTAAAGCGAAAGAATAAATATAACCGCAGTATGTGTATTATTTTATTAAGTAACATACTCTTCGTCATGGATGGAGATAGCTGTTATGGGACTTTCGCATTCTTTAAATATTAAATCGCAATTATTAAGAACAGGATCGACTAATGCTATTTGACCATCTTTAGTGCCTATTGAATAATGCTTAGGAATTAGTTTATAAAGAAAAAGACTGGCGTTACCTGCTACGAAGTCTCTCACGATAAATGGTTGGCGCTCGAGGGTTGCATCCAAAGGCACTAATTGAGAGTAAAGCTGTTCGAAACTCTCTGATCGATCTTCGTAACTATCATCGCCGAATTCAAAACTGGTATGATCTGTGTGTAAAACAATTAATATACAAGAACAATATGTGCATAAACACAGACCTTCCTCTTCAAAATCTAAAACATCTTTTATATGATATTGTCGTTCCTCAAGATTGAAACTTATGGATGTTATTGGCAATAAGTTGAAACTTTGACACCAGAATATTATTTTGATTGTTTTATCGTAAAATTTAAGGTGTCCTTCTACATCACCAGTCACTACCAATCTACAAAGGAACTATGGATCGTTTTTTTAAACAAAAACCAAACCTACCCATCGGTAGAAGAAATACAAAGTAATGAAGATTTTGAGATCTTAATCGCTTTAACAAATAGTTTGTCGTTTTCCAATTGGGCTTCTTCGTAGTTTCTAGTATAATAAGTGCTCCCATAAACAAGAATGATTCCTTCTGTTGTACAAGCAACACATTCGTGGCACTTGTCGATGTAACAACAATCAGTTATATGTCCCACCTTTCTAAAGTTCTTTGCAATTGGAAAAAGAGGGTTGCTCAACTTTCCATCTACCTATTTACAATGATTAGAGTGTTTAGTGCGTAAAGAGTCAAATAGTACCCATTGTATGAAAAAAAGTTGCTTTTCGAAGGCGATTATAAGATGCTCTTGAACGTTTGGATTAAAGCAGATCTTTATAGGTGAACCATAGTTTCCAGTAATTTTATAAGTACCTAATATTTAACAATTAAGATTAATGTGTTGTTTTTTAGGAAGGAACATGCTCGCCGTTGGGAGTTTCGTTTTCATAGGTCCAAAGCCAAAATTGTAGCTCCAAGTCTTTTCCTAACGTTACTAAATATTTTGCATTTCCACTAATAGCAGCTAGTGCAGAACCACAATTTGGATGTGAATTGGGGATGGTACGTACAGGTATGCTGCAAAAGTACCCTTGTTAATTATTTGAAAATTGTAGAACTTCTGCAAGAACCATGTACAACTGTCCCAAACAATAAGTAGGTTGTTTTTGCCCCCATCTGCGGTGACTAACCATCTTCCACTGTCGTCACTTGAAATGCTACTTAAAGCATTTTTCTACCGAAATGGGACACAAGAGTAATGAGTTTGAATTATTCCAGTAGCTTACATGCCCTTCCAAAGTTTTGGTTTCATTTGAAACATAATCGTAGAGGATGCCTACGTGCGACGCCGAATAAAATATTAGAGATCTGGACTTGGCAGTTAAATTTAGAACTCTAATAAGCAAATTTCTTCCAAAAGACCATTCCAAGTACTGCAAAATTTAAATTGTAAGGAAGTAATACAATAACATTAATTGTATCTACGAAAGGTGTTAGATCGTTGTGAATATGAAGGTCTCTTTTTCCACAAGATGCCTTTTGGTTCCCTGACATGTTTATGTTTGATAAAACGGACAAATGAATCTAATTTATAAGCCTAGTACGTTTTTCCGTTTGCAACATTATCCGTTTATTTCAATTTTGGTATATTTTAAATACGATTAAGAAACTTTCTAAAAAAGGCCGTACCAATGTTTTATAATTATTTATAAGTTTGTACACACCAAAAACAAATAATGTAACTAATTTAAATCAACTCGTGCGAGCCATCTACGGTACACGCACTAGTTTAAATTGATTTATAAGAGTTCAAACAAATAATACAATTAAACAAATATTAGCATTTTCAATTTTTAAGTAATGTATTAAAATCGTTTAAAAAAAATATTTTAATGACTGATATAATTTAAATGTCATAATTATTCTTTGAAGCACATATGTTCCATTCAAAGCACGTTGTATTTAAGCTGCCTATGTATAAGTTATGGAAAATTTGGGTTAAGTAAAGGGGCGGAGTTTATGTATTGATTTTTGACGAAGCCGTTCACGAAGCACTTCGTATTGAAGCTTCGTATAAGTTAAGGCACATTTGCGCAGTAAAGGGGCGGAGTTTATGTATTGATTTTTCACAAAGCCTACAAAGTATTGATTTTTAGATATGCCAAACAGGTAGTGACATCGCCAAAAATTTCTAGTGGTTACGTTATGTTTAAGGCCACTGACCTGTGCGTTGCTCATAAATAAACCTGCATTCGTCGCTCGCTGCCACGCAAAACGGCACAAATTAGTGTTTTAACTGTGTTTAATTAGTGTTTTAATTGGTCACGAGTGCGAAAGAGAGAGACTTATGAGTGTCGGAATCGGTTTAGAATGAAAGTTTGCACAAAGTCCCAAATTCCAGACGGTTGCCGGAGTGCCGGCATTCGCCCGACCACTGCGCAAGGGTGCCTTAGTGCGATAGCAGCATCGGTTTACGGGCTTCCAGCCAAGCGAAAGATTTAGTTTGCGGTACGTCTACTTTGCAAGGTGATATTTATATATACAGGGTGTTCCAAATTGAGTAGGCTAACATGCGTATCTTTCCTATTAGTGGAGATAGAAGTTTGGTTAAATGGGCAATGTTTTGCGGTTTTAGGTGCTGATTCAGATTCCGTTAACAAAATTTTAAAATTCCGAATAGTTCCGAAGTAATCGTAAAAAAACTGAAACGTATGAATGATCGAGATTAACAGATTCTGAATTTGGATTCATCTCATCAAAATATTTATATAGGATAGATTTGATCTAGTTTAATCAATTTTTTTTTCATTTTTATAACTGCAATTTTTAGTGGTTTTTTGCAATTTATTCCAAATTTTGGAGGTGTACGAGTTAAACCGACTTCAAATTCGGATTCAGCGCATCGAAATACATAACCCTAGGTGGGTCTGGTCAAAAGTACTGACCACTTTTTTTTTTGGTGTGCCGGTTGTATTTTCACCATTAAAAAATTGAAAGCGCCCAAAATCAATCCTTTAACATTTTTGTATTTAATGTTAAAACATATTCCAAAAGGTTTTATAAAGATCCATTCCGAGGTATAAACCTTACGGTACTCCACTATAAATAAAGTATTTATATTAATAAACACAAGTTCAACATGAATAAAATTTAAATAATTTTAGAAAGAAGCAGGACTACATATCCAAGTCCCTGAATTGCAGAAACAAGTTATAATTTAAAAATGTCAATAAAAATTTATCATAGTTATAAATAATTCATTTAAATAATACTTTTTAAATAGCATCAAAATACGATTTTGAATTTAAACTGCCTCTACTGTTTTAGAATAAATGGACCACTAGTGCCCTCTTATTTTGGGAAATTGTATATATGAATATCGTGCTCCCTACGTATCTTCATAAGTCATATTTTAAAAGTGAGGTTGTGGAGTGCTTTGTGTTTTTTATTGTGATTTAATAATAAACTAGTTAAGTTAAAATAAGTTTGCGTTAAATTAATTAAGCATGAACGAATCTGATAACAATAAAGTGAGTTATGGTAATTGTTATGTAGTCGAATGAGAATTAGAATAATTATATAACAACTTTAATACAAGAGGCCTATTGGTTTTTAGGGGCTCGTCATATTTGGACAAGATGTATCAAAAATGCCATGTTTTCGAAATAGTTTTTTGTATGGTTTAACCGGAGGAATTTGTTGTGGTTTGATTCGTTTCATGTTCACCAGTCGACCAAAGTCAGCTTGCGATTTTGCAGTTGGTTCGTTTTCAATTATTACTTTAGCTTACTGGTTCCAATGTAGATACGAATATTCTAAAGTTAAATTTGAAATGGATAGAATGAAATATCAATTACAACAACACATGTTAACTGAAGGCACAGAGCAGTCAAATGAAGCTGCAGATAAATCCAGCCCAACCTTTGTAGATGTTTAATCTACTTAAGTTAGCTAATTGATTATATATTAGATGAGCGGATTGAATAATCAGGATTTTGTTTACCATACGTGGTTAATTTTTATTAGATAACGTTTCCTTTATATTATGCAGTCAACCATATCCAATTCATTTTATATATAGTACCTAATACATTATATTGAATGCTTAAAAAGTACCATTATCATTTCATAAAAATTTGCTTTTATTCATTTAAACACTTACAATCATTTCAAGTGGTTTATGTAACACGTCAGTTAATGCTCATTTAATCTAACATCTCCAAATAGTGTAACAGTTTTATTGTAATAAAACGTAGTGGTTATCATTTTGTGTTCTATCATCACATTGAGAGACGTTAAGATGATTCCAACGGAATCAACACCTTTGGTGTTCTTTGTGAATGGAAAAAAGGCAAGTTTAATTTAGATATAATTATTCGTAATCAAAAGTTATTGAGTTTGTTGTAGATTATTGAAAAAGGCATAAATCCTGAATGGACACTTCTTTATTATTTAAGAAATAAACGTATCCTTATGAGATTCTAAAAATTTTAAAATGAATTGATTTTTTCTTAATATTTACATTTAGTTTTATTATGTGGAACGAAATTGGGATGTGCCGAAGGTGGTTGTGGAGCCTGCACTGTAATGCTTTCAAAATACAACAGAAAAGAAGAAAAAATTGAGTATCCTTTAGTTTTAGCAATCTGGTTTTATTTGCGCTTGTTTGTTATGTCGCTCTTATCTCTCCCAGATAAATAGACCGCACTTAATGTTAGAATTAGATTATGTTCTAAAGCGCGTTTCATGTTTAAAGGCTTTTTAAAATTTGGCTTAAATATTTTAATGAAAATCATGGTATAAGCAGTCCAGTTATGGAGGTTTTACTGTAGTAAAATCTATTGTTTATCTTCTAACTTTTATAAGAAAGTACAGTCGAACTTCTATATAACGAAGTCACTATAAAAGTCACTGTAAAAAAATTTGCTATTGGGAAATAGCACTTGTTGATAATTGTGTAATTATTTAAAAATCCTCTGTTAGATAAACAGTAGAAAATTCTCAAAAGGTAAACAAGAATGGAATGCTAAACCATATGATCTCTTAATATTAATGTTAATTCTTTTCTATTTAACATTTAGACAAATTTATAATAACCTTTTGAAATATTTGTAGTTTTTCAGAAATGTGTCGACTTTATATGCCGCTTCTTAAAACATGGCCAATTTAAATTTTAATCTGCTAAGCAGAATTATATAAATTATATAAAAATCTTCCTTCGTCATTTAGAAACAATTTTATATGTATTTTATTTCTAAAAGTCAATGTACCACAACAATTCGTTATATGGAAGTTTGACTGTATTTTATTTAAAAAAATGTTATCATTTCTATTTTCAAAACTATTGATTTATTATCTTCTAACTTGGATAAGTAAATAATTGAGAAATAGGAAACTGCACATCGTATGTTCTTCTGTTATAATTTCTAACGTATTATACAAACTTAATT
The DNA here is from genome assembly GCA_036325965.1 of Sinopyrophorus schimmeli. Lineage (NCBI taxonomy): Eukaryota > Metazoa > Arthropoda > Insecta > Coleoptera > Elateridae > Sinopyrophorus > Sinopyrophorus schimmeli. The sequence continues at coordinate 166,261 of JARFIZ010000064.1, read as the reverse complement.
AAAACAGACATTTAGCAATAAATGCTTGCTTAGCTCCTGTGTGTTCAATGCATGGATATGCAGTTACCACAGTTGAAGGCATTGGATCGACTAAAACTAAGCTTCACCCAGTTCAACAGAGGATTGCTAAAGCACATGGTTCCCAGTGCGGTTTTTGTACACCTGGATTTGTAATGTCTATGTACACATTATTGAGAAACATTAATAAGCCATCAATGAAAGATCTAGAAACTACATTCCAAGGAAACATATGCAGATGCACTGGCTACAGACCAATCATCGATGGCTACAAAACATTCACAAAAGATTTTGAATTGATGCAAAATGGAACTGACAATAATGGTTGCCCCATGGGTAACAATTGTTGTAAAAATCAAAACAAATCAGAAGATGACGAAGATCTCCAATTGTATAAAGCTAGCGAATTTATCCCTTACGATGCGACACAGGAGCCAATTTTTCCACCAGAACTTAAATTATATAAGACACTCGATGAACAATACGTTATCTTCAAAAGTAACGAAATGATCTGGTATCGTCCAATCCAATTAACAGATTTACTAGAATTAAAGGACCTTCATCCAGAAGCAAAAATAATTGCAGGGAACACAAAACTTGGGATCGAAACTAAATTTAAGAACAAACTATATCCCATTCTAGTACACCCTTTTTTAATTCCTGAATTAACTTGTATTTCTGCTACCGAAAAAGGAATTAAAATTGGAGCTTGTGTATCTTTAGAAAATTTAGAGAATACTTTAAACTCGATAATTCCACTTCATCCAGAATATAAAACCAGATCATTTGTAACTATTGTAAGAATTCTGCGTTGGTTTGGCAATAAACAGATTCGCAATGTTGTCACTCTTGGTGGTAATATAATGGTGGGAAGTCCAGTTTCGGATCTTAATCCCATTTTTATTGCTGCTGGAATCGAAGTAGAATTACAAAGTAAACAAAATGGGATCAGAAGAGTTACAATGGACGAAAACTTTTTTCTTGGGCATGGCAAAACTATTGTTAAGAATAATGAAGTTTTAATTGCCATAGTCATTCCCTTTACTGAAGAGAATCAGTTTATTTATGCTTATAAACAAGCTCGAAGACGCATTTGTGATGGGGCTATCGTTAATTGTGGTTTTAATATTAAATTTAAACCATCAACTCACGTAATTTCAGAAATAAATCTTTTATTTGGAGGAATGGGGGTGACAATTATTAAACCAGAAAAAACATGTAAAACTTTGATTAATCGAACATGGAACCAAGAAACTTTAAATATGGCTCTAGAATCTTTGTCAGAAGAAATGCAATTATCTGAAAGTGCTCCTGGTGGCATGGTTCCTTTCAGAAAATCTTTAACATTGAGTTTCTTCTTTAGATTTTTTCTTACAATATCGGAACAACTACATATAAAAATAAAGCAAGAAGACAAAAGTGCTCTTGTAGAGTTTCATAATGAAACTCCGAAGAGTTCCCAATATTTTTATATCTCTCCGAATGATAATAAGATGGACCCAGTTGGAAGGCCCATAACTCATCTATCTGCCTTTAAACATGCAACTGGAGAAGCTGTCTACTGTGACGATATGACACCGTATAAGAATGAGCTTTATCTGGCCTTTGTTTTAAGTCAAAGAGCTCATGCTAGAATTAATATTGATGCATCAAAAGCTTTGGCTATGGAAGGAGTACATTTATTTCTTTCAGCTAAAGATTTATCCTCGGCTAGAAATAATATTGGTTCGAGCAAAGAAGACTTTTTATTTGTTGAAAACACTGTTACATCGCCCGGACAAATTTTAGGAGCAATTGTTGCTGAAGATAAGGCAACTGCACAGAAAGCAGCTCATAAAGTTAAAGTTACGTACGAAGATTTACAACCTGTTATAATCTCGATCGAAGATGCTATAAAACATAATTCTTATTTCACTGAATTTCCTAATCCTAGGATCTTAGAAAAAGGGAACGTCGACGAAGCTTTTGCTAAGGCACCTCATGTTATTGAAGGAGACTGCCGAACTGGGGCTCAAAACCATTTTTACTTAGAAACCCAGGCTGCTATTGCAGTACCCAAAAAGGAAGATCACGAATTGGAAATCTTCTGTTCTACACAGTTTCCTTCTAAGATAAATGTAATTTATAAAAGAACTTTGTAACACAACTTTTATTATATATTTATTTTGTAGGAATTAATAGCTCATGTTTTGGATGTTCCTCAAAATAGAATCATTACCAGAGTCAAACGTGTTGGTGGTGCGTTTGGTGGTAAAGAACATAGATCGGCTATCGTAGCGATTCCAGCAGCTATGGCTGCTTTACGTCTTGGTCGACCTGTTAGATGCATGTTAGATAGAGATGAAGATTTTGTTATGATGGGATTAAGACACCCTTATTACATTAAATTCAAAACTGCATTTGATGACAACGGGAAAATATTAGGGAGTGAGATACATTTGTATAATAATGCAGGATATACAAATGATTTATCAGATGCTGTAAGTTTAACACATTTCTTCCACTTATCTATTTGTTGTATTTATTTATTTAAATCACAGAATATGCAACGTGCAATGCTTCATGTCGAGAACGCTTACAATATTCCAAATATTCGTATTTATGGACATGTTTGCAAAACAAATTTACAATCGAATGTAGCCTTCAGAGGTTTCGGTGCTCCCCAAGCAATGTTAGGAGGAGAATTTATAATAAGAAATATTGCAGAGTATCTTAAGAAGGACCCCACTGAAATTGCAGAATTAAATTTGTACAAAGAGGGAGATGTTACTCCGTATAATTTTACTTTGGAGAATTGCACACTTGTTAGATGCTGGAACGAATGTAAAAATTCGTCTAAATTTAATAAGAGACAAAAGGACATAGAAAAATACAATAAGTAAGTTGTATGTTTTAAATTACTGAAAAGTACCGATTAATAATGATGCAATTTTAGAGAAAATCGATGGAAAAAGCGAGGTATTAGTATGGTTTGTACTAAATTTGGGGTAGGATTTGGCGTGCTTTGTTTAAATCAAGCTGGTGCCTTGATCCATGTTTATACAGATGGATCAGTTCTTTTAAGTCACAGTGGCATAGAAGTGGGTCAAGGATTACACACAAAAATGATACAAATTGCAAGTCGAGTTTTAGAAATTCCCTACGAAAAAATACACATTAACGAAACAGCTACAGATAAAGTTCCTAATACTCCTCCAACATCTGCTAGCATTTCATCTGATATCAATGGGATGGCCGTGTTGGTAAAAAAATATAATTTAAACTTAAGACACAAAGAAAAAATTATCTATATTTTTTATAGAATGCTTGTAAAATCATTAATTCAAGATTGGAACCCTTTAAAGCAGCTAAACCAAAAGGTACCTGGGAAGAATGGGTTTCTCAAGCGTTCCTAAATCGAGTAAGTCTATCAACAACTGGTTTTTATAAATTTGATACTGCTTATGATTGGGAAACAAATTCTGGAAAGCCCTATGATTATTTTACAATGGGAGTTGCTTGTACCGAAGTAGAAATCGATTGTCTCACCGGAGATCATCAAATCTTGAGAACTGATATTGTTATGGACGTGGGTACGTGAATAATCTAAAATCTAAATATTCTTGATTATTATTCATTTTACTACTTTATAGGTGAAAGCTTAAATCCTGCAATCGATATCGGCCAGATTGAAGGAGCTTTTATGCAAGGGTATGGGTTATATATGCTTGAAGAATTCATGTATTCGCACGATGGTAACGTTTTAACAAAAGGTCCTAGTTCTTATAAATTACCAGGATATACAAATATACCCACGGAATTTAACGTCTCTTTGTTAAAAGGAGCCCCAAATCCTAGGGCTATTTACTCATCTAAAGTATGTTAAAAAGATGTACTAATGTTTTTGGTATAAATGATTTATTTTTAGGCAGTTGGAGAGCCACCTTTATTCTTAGCTAGTTCAACCTTATTTGCTGCAAGAGAAGCAATTAAATCTGCAAGAGAAGCTGCTGGTATTTCCCCAACAGATTTTAAATTGTACGCCCCAGTTAGTGCAGATAAAATTAGAATGGCTTGTCAAGATTATTTAACTGATAAGGTAATGTTAATATTTACTAAACAAAATTTTATATAGTTATAATAATACAAAGAAGTAATTTTTGGGTGTATTTTAAAATGCTTATAGTGGGTGTTAATTATATTTTTATTTGTAGATTCAAACACAATCGTTTAGTAATGGAACAGGTGTGTCTTGGAATGTGATTCCTTAGAAACATTTAAAATTTAATTATTTAATTAATAAGAAGTAAAACAACAAAAAGTGGGTAATCTAAATAATATAACTAATACCTCAATGGAAATGTTTTAATCAAACGGTGTACAAATACCACGTGTTTAATTACGTGTACTAATTAAGATAATAGTAAGCTATTTTTTTATTCCAAGTAGGCATATTAGCCAAGTAGAATAAAATAAGTTTTTAATGATACTTTACAATTATTCAGTTTTTACAATTTTGGATTTGTTTTTCAGAAATGTTATTAAATTTCTTTTTGTATTGCCTTTATAATGATTCGATTAGAGTTGTTAATAAGGGAAAAGAGAGACATAACAGTTTTATGTTAGTCACGCTTGTACAAAAGAAGCTAATGTATTTAATAATTAAGTGCGTATTGTTATGTTAACGTATTTGATTTGTTATTTATAATATTTTTGGCAAACTTATAAATTATAATGAAAATTATAGATACTAACAATGCAATTATCAACTACTGATATATTTCAAGTAGTTTAATTATAATCGATTATTTTGTAATATAATTATAATAACAACAAGTTATCTTTTCAGTAACTAGCAAAAACAGATTAAATTAAGAGAAATAGCGCATGGAGGACAGAAGTTGTTTGACACTCATATATTTACACTTAAATGAAAGGTCATAAGGCTACGAGCCTGATAATAAATCTGTTAGTTACAAAATATCATTTGCTACTTGTCTTTAATGTGTATTAGTTCTAAATCGTAAAACAGTGAAAGGTTTTGTTGAAAATGATTCCGAAAGACGAAACCGTGTTGGTATTTTTTGTGAATGGAAAAAAGGTATGTCTCAATTATTCTACCATGAAGGTCTTTTGATAACACATTATTTAACGCATAGTTGCTACTAAAACATGTGCTTCTTGTTTATTTGGGTCCACCATAATACAATTGGTATTTTCTAATTATTTATCAATATAAAATTTAATTAGAAAGTAATTCAATGAGTTACTTTCAATGAAATGAATTATTAATCGATTGATTTTATATACATATGGAAATTTCACAATTTTATTAACAAATTGTTGTTGATAACTGTTTAAATATTTATTGTTTTCAGTTATTAGATTTTATTAATTTACGTATGTTTTAGATAATAGAAGAGCACGTCAATCCAGAATGGACCCTTCTTTATTATCTACGAAACAAACGTATCCTTAATTTGTAACATTAAATTTATAAAGTGAAATGTGTTCCTTAATGTAAAATAAGTACAATTATGTGGAACGAAATTGGGATGTGCAGAAGGTGGATGCGGGGCTTGTACCGTTATGGTATCTAAATACGACCGAAAAAATGGACAATTGATGTATCCTTTACAATACTAAACTATTTTTGTCTGTTAATTATGTTTTTATTAATTATCTACGTTAAACAAAACTTAAAATTTGATTATCACTCTTATCTATGGAACATTTTACGTCGATACTTGTCATCTTACATTCTTAAAGATGATATTGAGTAATAATTATTAAAAAAACTGATAAATAAGTTGAGAAATTAAAAGTAAATAAATTTCTTTTATTTACTTTTTTTTTAATTTAACATATTTAATTATATTTGAGGCAATTTTCACAATAGAACTTAACTCATTGTAGTCACCTACCAGTAAATGCTTGTCTTGCACCTATTTGTGCAATGCATGGTCTTGCTGTTACCACTATCGAAGGTATTGGTTCAACACGAACTAAATTGCATCCAGTTCAAGAACGTATAGCCAAAGCTCATGGTTCTCAATGTGGCTTTTGCACTCCTGGCATCGTCATGTCGATGTATACAGTCCTGAGAAATAAACCAAGGCCTTCAATGCACGATCTCGAAATTGCTTTTCAAGGCAATTTGTGCAGATGTACAGGATATAGACCCATCATCGAAGGTTACAAAACATTTACAGAAGATTGGGAAATAATGCAAACCAATAATTCCTTAACAAACGGCAATGGAGCTTGTGGAATGGGAGATAAATGTTGTAAATTACAAAACAAGAGCAATGGTGTGAATGGCATCAATGGTACCAATGGTACTAATGGTTTTAATGGCTTTAATGGTTCAATGTCTGATGAAGAAGTTTTATTTAAAGTACACGAATTTACACCGTATGATCCATCTCAAGAGCCCATCTTTCCACCAGAATTAAAACTCTACGACACTTTAGATACTCAAAATTTAATTTTTAAAGGAGAAAACGTGACTTGGTACCGGCCCACAGCTCTAACAGATATACTCAGTTTAAAACAGCAATATCCCGATGCCAAGATAATTGTTGGAAACAGCGAGGTTGGTGTGGAAGTAAAATTTAAACATTTTTTATATCCAGTTCTCATACAACCGGTCCAAATTCCCGAGATGACCGATATTCAAATATTGGAGCACGCTATTCACATCGGTGCTTCGGTTACCTTACAGGAAATGGAGAACGTTCTACGAAAGCAGATGAAAATATTACCAGAATATAAAACTCGTATCTTTTCAGCTATTGTTGATATGTTACCTTGGTTCGCAGGAAAGCAAATCAGAAGTGTTGCTGCTGTTGGAGGAAATATAATGACTGGTAGTCCCATTTCCGATCTCAATCCGATTTTTCTGGCTTCCCAAATCGAGCTAGAAGTACAAAGTAAAGCGAACGGACTTAGAAGAATTATATTTGATGACAAATTCTTCACTGGCTATCGTAGAAATGTAGTAGCTAAAGATGAGGTTTTAGTTGCCATAAATATTCCGTACACAAAGGAAACTCAATATTTTTATGCTTACAAACAAGCCAGACGAAGGGACGACGATATCGCCATCGTTAACGCTGCTATTAATGTTACATTTATACCACACAGCTTAGTTATCCAAGACATAAATCTTGCTTTTGGTGGAATGGCCCCAACAACCGTAACAGCACCAAATACAAAAAGAAACTTAATTGGAAAAACTTGGAATAGAAACACTTTAGAATCGGCTTTTGATTATTTAATACAAGATTTACCTCTAGATCCAAGTGCTCCCGGGGGTATGATTCAATACAGAAGATCTTTAACGTTGAGCTTCTTCTTCAGAGCGTTTTTAGCCATCTCCGAACAGCTCCAATCTCAATTCTCTGAGATTTACTTGGATAAAAGAGAAAAAAGCGCCATCGCTGGTTTTCAAAATGGAGTTCCCAAAAGTTCTCAATATTTTCAAGTACTTAAAACCAATGAAAAAATTAATAGTATCGGTCAACCGATTCCACATATGTCAGCTTTTAAACAAGCCACCGGAGAAGCTGTTTATTGCGATGATATACCTTATTATACAAACGAATTATACATGGCTCTTGTGTTTAGCACAAAAACTTATGCCAAGATTATTAAAATAGATCCTTCAGAAGCATTAGAAATGAACGGAGTGCATGCCTTTTACTCGGCTAAAGATTTACCAGAAGAACAGAATCATGTAGGACCTGTAATTCACGACGATGAAGTTTTTGCTTCGAATTTTGTTTATTGTCAAGGACAGGTCTTAGGAGCTGTAATTGCTGATGACCAAGCAATCGCACAGAGTGCTGCCAGAAAAGTTAAAGTCACTTATGAAGACTTGGAACCCATTATCGTGACCATAGAAGATGCCATAAAACTGAATTCTTATCTGCCAGGCGTTCCTAAAAAAATTGAAAAAGGGAATGTCGACGAAGTTTTTCGAACTGCGCCCCATATTATTGAAGGGGATTGTAGAAACGGTGGACAGGAACATTTTTATTTGGAAACCCAATGTGCTATTGCTGTACCCAAAAGAGAAGATGGAGAAATGGAAATAATTTGTTCTACTCAACATCCCACTGAAATAAATGTAAGTCTCTTTAAGTAAATTGGTATGATTTTATTGAGTAAATTTTTTACAGAAACTGGTGGCACACACTTTGGATGTTCCACAAAATAGAGTTGTTACAAGGGTGAAACGCATGGGTGGTGGTTTCGGTGGCAAAGAATCTAAAGCTAGCACTGTAGCCCTGCCAGCAGCGTTTGCTGCTTCTCGTTTGAATCGTCCCATTAGATGTATGTTGGATCGAGACGAAGACATGCTTATCTCTGGAACTCGACACCCCTTTTACATTAAATATAAAACAGCTTTTGATGATAATGGTAAAATTTTAGCAAGTGAGGTGTACATATACAACAATTGTGGATATTCAAGCGACTTATCAATATCTGTAAGTATTAATTTTATTTATTTATGAGCGAACCTTCGATGGTGCACGTTTAAAGTAACTTTACAATATTTATCTAAACTTTTTTAATTTACTTTTGGCACTAAGGGAAGGTCTTAAATTTACCAATTGATTTTTCCCCAAAACCAAAATAAAATTACTACATAGAAGGGGTTTAAATAAAGTAACTTATTTAGACCTCTTATTATTCTGTACATGTATTCAGTGAAAATCAATTGGACAATCCAAAACCTTCCCTTAGTACAAGACTCGCCTTCAGTGTAGCTCATTTATGCAATTTAATGTGACGTTTTTGCAATTTAGAGAAAATATTTATTAATTAGCATGCGAATACTTGGTGTTTGTTATTCTAATATTTAAAGCAGAAGTTGGTTTTCGTCAACCCTTATTAGTTGGACATATTATTGTTATTCAATGTGCTATTTAAGAAATAATTAAATATTTGAAATCACGAAGAAGGCCACACTAATAGGATTTATTTGTATGGATCTCGACCTGAAAATTCTTCAATCGGTGAGTGATTTATATATTTTTTAATCCATTTCTTTTGAATTAAAATTCAGTAAAACATTTTATGCAATATTATAAATCTTTATGAATTAATTCACACTTATAATTTATTAATTAGTAAACTTTCCTATGTTTATTATAATTTGTGAATCACTTAAAAAATCATTAGAAAAAGGTAAACAAAGTTGTCTGCAAGGTTGAACTAGTATAGTTTTGGGCAAAACAAGTTATTGTAACAAAATTATTTGAACACAGGTTTAAAGAATATTATTCATTTATAATTAAGTTATGAATTAAATGTTTAAACTTTGAAATAATGGCGCGAATTGAGATACATCTGCGTATTGGCTAATTGGAAACAAGGTCAAGCCAGAGTGCAGCTCGGAACCATGTTCTCTCTGTCATTTTATTAACAGTGCGGCGCCATTCCCACGTGCAACTTAGTTCATAACGAAATTAAAACGAACACACCAGTTCGAATTATAACAATTATTTGTTATATACATTTCATTCTACGTAGCCTTCAAGCTTTATAAACGTAAGTATGTTAGCGATACTGCTTTATTTACTTTTTTACGTAGTTAACTAAGTTTGGTTCGGAAAAGTTTTTGTGGATGTAGAACTTACTTCTTAGAGGCCCACAAACTATGTTAAAACTGATTTATTTTTATTAAAGCGTCTAGGAATACGTCTCGTATAATCCTTTGTTCAATAAATTGCACGTGTGCATGGCGGTTAACTTGGGGCGCCATTTTACCATATTCCAATGAATATTATTGACTAAACACTAAATTACAATTGCTAGAATAACAATTAGAGTTTCTTCTTATTTATAGGGATATGTCTGCGGAAACAGATCATGTAGGCGATTCCCCCGAGGATGTTGAATCTGCAGACGAGGAAGAAACTGCAAACATAATTGCAAGAGGGATATTAAACAACCCCGACGTATTGGTAGCTATACAGAAACAACGCAACATGGAAATGATAGTAAACCTTCCACAACCTGTGAAAAGGCGAATTAAAGCTTTAAAGAAACTCCAATTAGAAACTACCAATATAGAAGCAAAATTTTTTGAAGAGGTGCACGCAATCGAATGTAAATATCATAAATTGTATTTTCCTTTATATCAAAAGAGAGCTTCAATTCTTACTGGGGAATACGAGCCAAATGATGAAGAATCTCAATGGGCTTCTGATGAAGAAGATGATCTTTGTAAAAATCTTACCGACAAAGCTAAGATTGAAGAGAAAAAGGAGATGGCTCAAAAAGAAGAAGTGCCCTCTTAAAATTTTGAAAAATTTTTTTTTAAATTTTAATTTGAAATTTTTAAAACTTTTTAAAATTTCAAATTTAATTTTTTAACTTTTTGGGAAACTTTAAATTTAAGAAAATTTTTTCCCTCAAAAAAAATTTAATTCCCAAAATTTTTGGGTAAGAAATTTAAAAATTAAATTTTTTTAAAAAGAAGTTTTTAAATGGGAAAATCTCCAAATTTTAAATTTTTTAAATTTTTTAAAGGTTTAAAAATGTTTAAAAATTTTTTTAATAATTCAAACTTTAATTTAAATTTAAAATTTTCTTTTTTGTTCACTGCCAAGCAAATATAATTTCTTAAAAATGGACTTAAAATACGTTTAAATATTATTCTCAATTAAAAATTTAAAAATAATTGATAAGATTTTCAATTAATTGATTTAATTTCACTTAAATAAAACAAAATAAATTTGTTTAGAAATTGTTAATTTTGGAAGTAGATTCCAAAGAAAACCTTTTTTAAAAAATTCTAATTTTCTTCAAAAATAAAAAGTTTCATTTTCATTCTAATATTTAAAGGAATACTATAGTTATAAAATTATTGTTTTTGAACAATACATTGAATTCAAATTAAATTTTTAAATTAAATTTTCTAATTGTAAAAAGTTCAATTGTACTAAATTTAGTTGAATTGATATTTAATTATAATAAAAATTTGTAAATTGTATATATACTGTTTCATTTTATTACAAAATTCCACTGCTGCAGGCCACAGTAATAATGAATAACATTGCAGGTAAAAATATTTCTATTGCAAATATTAAACTAGTTTACCATAAGAATATTTCTCCAGTCCAATCAAGGATTAGTAAAATTAATTGTACAATTTAAATTGAAATTTTTTGTCTTTGAAGTGAAATTCTTTGGAGAAAGTAACGTAAATGGCTTAAAAACTGTTACCATAAATGAAGTAAATTTTAAAATAATGTTCATTTAAATTAGTTAAAAGGATACAACAATTGTTTAAATAACTTCTTGTTTTTAGCAATAAGTAAATGGACAGATACAATTATTTTTAAAAATAAATGCACCATTCTAATATTTTTTAAAAAAAATTACTTTTAGTGATAATAAACAAAATTTAAATTTTTCAATAAAATTGTTAATAATTTTATTTTCCAATTTATTTTAATAACAAAAGATTTAAGTAATTTGATGTAATAAAATTTAAAATTCCAAACTTGAAATAACAATAGGTAATTAATTATAGTTTATTAAATAATTAAGTAAAAAGGTATAAAGTATTTGAGAACAATAATCAAACCCGGAATTACTTCATTTGGTACATTTAAATAAAAATTAATAATTTAATTGGTTGAATTAATGAAATTTCTAATTATTTTATTTTCGATTTAGGTTTAGATAAAAATCAATGTTTTAGATTAATGGAAAAATAATTTATTTAGAAACAAAACCTTTTTAATTTAAATTAAATAAATGTTGATTAAATTTTAATTTATTAATAAAAGAAATTGTTTATTTAATTAAAGTGTATTTGGTTTAATAAGAAAATTTTTGGCGAGACAAAACAACTTCCAAATAATTAAATACATATAGAACAATGTATATTTAGCAATTAATGAGATAACCAACGTATATACAACTGAAAATACATTTTTAAATGTTATTCAATTTAATTAAATAAGTAATTTAAATCTAATTAATTTAAAGTTTTATGTTAATAAAAGAAACATTTATATAAGACTATAAAGGTAAATACCAGGCTATTAAAGGAAATGGTTTAATAAAAATTATTTAATTGGTCAAATGTGAACATTTATTATAAGTTAAAATTTGGAACATATAAAATATATTGATTAAATATTTATTGCCTTTTGAATAAGATAACTGTAAGAAGAATACCCTTTATATTTAAGTTGAAAACATTTGAATTAAAAATTTACATTAAATTAAGGGTTTTTAACGAGTTACTTTTTAGGTAATAGAATTGAAAAATTCAATTAAATGAATAAAACCACAATAGTTAGTAAAATTTTGAAAAAATTGTAATTTTAAAAATATTTGGAAATGGTAAAAAAGTAAATTTGATTGTATTTGTGGATAAAAGTTATTTTAACAGGTAATTTCTTAATTAAATTAATTTAAAAATTAGGTTTATTTAATAAATTTAATTAAGTTTAATTAATTAAGAATGGATCAAACTTTTCTTATTTATCAATTTACGTTGTACCTGAATTTTAATAATATTTTTACAAAAAACTTATGAATTTTTTTTAATTTTATAAAATTTAAAATGTAAATAAAATGTTATAATATTTTTTAACCCTCCTTGGATCCATTAACCAATAATTTTTTAATTATTGCTGCCACTAATCTAAAGGTTTTAAATAAAATAATTAAAAAATTTTAATATGAAATTGTAAACAAATTTTGTTACATTTAAATTTTACAATGGTATTAAAATTTCCCAAAATAATTAAAATATTTAAAATATTTAATTGGATGATAATTTAATTATTTTTGGGAAATTAAAATATATTTTAAAATAAATTTTTAAATTAGTAATTTTAAGTTATATATATGATAAAAATTACCTATATGAAATATTATTTTTAAAGTATAAATTAAATTTAATTAAAAATAGAATAATGTTACTTTTCAATTAATATCTTAATTTTGGGTTTTTAACAAATATACAAAATTTTAATAGGTTTAACAAATTACTTTTCATTTAATTGAAACAAATTAACAAATTTAAAATCAATAATTATAAATTTTTCAAATAAAAAATTTCTTTAATTTATTTTAATTTTACATTTTAAAAAAAAGAACTAATAAACCATTGAATATTTAAAATTGTAAATTGAAAAGTATAATTCTCTTAAAAAAAATATTCAATTGTTTTTGTCAAAAAATAATATAATTTAATTTATAATTTTTTTCTAATTATTTAAATTTTAATTTAACAAAACGATTTTAATAAAATACAAAACAATCTAAAATAATTTGATTTAAAATTTAATATTATAAATAATATTATTTAGGTTTATGAATCTAAATGGTAATGCAATTTTATAAATCACAAAAAAATTCTTCATATAAATAATTAAAATAATTTAAAGTTGTAAAATAAATTTTTTAATTAATGTTTAATTTAAATTTTCCCCTATATTAAATGGATATAAAATAAATTAAATTAAAAAATTTAATAAACCAATTTTTCCCTTTAAAAAATTATTTAATGTTTTTTATAAAAGCATTAATTTTTTAATTTGAAATAATTAGGAATTGTTTCATAATCATTCAAAAGTATAATTATAATTTTCTTCAAAATTTTCATAATTAATTCTAATGTTTTAAAATTTTGCAAATTTAAAAACAATTTTTATTTTACTTAAAATTTATTTAATAAAATATTAAATTATAAATTGGTGGGTTCAATATTTTTAATTCAATTTAATTCTTTTATAAAACTTTTTAACAAAAAAAATAATATTAAATTATTTAAAAAATTATTGAATAAATACATTTTAATTTAACATACATTTATTGTATTTAAATAATTTGTTTTAAATCAATTAAAATTTGAATTTAAATTTTAAAATTAATTTATAATTTTCCGTCATTAATTTTATTCTTTTAAATTTTAAACTAATTTAATTTTAATTAAATTATATTAATTTTTTAAAAAATTTTAATTATTGTTCTTAATTAATTGTTTAACTTCCTTTAATTATTATTAATTCTTAAAATTAATATTTATAAATATAAACTAAATTTATTAAAAAAAATCTAACCAATTAAAATCAATTAATAAAATTTAATTTCATAACATCATTTAATTTCCAATATTTAAAAATATTATAAATTCATTAAAATTTAAAACAAAATTATTTCAGAAATTCTATTCATCAAAAAAAGAAATTAATTGTTATAGCATTTGGAAACTTTACAATATTAAGAATTTTAACATATTGTAACTATTCAAAAATAATACTTTTAATTTAATTTAAAAATTAATTATTTTTAATAAAATAATATTTTCATATTGAAATAACTAAAAATTAATTACAAATTAAATATCATTAAATTTAAAATAATAAAATTAAAATTACATTTATTAAAATTTTAAAATAAAAATTTAAATATTAATTAAAAATTCTTTACCAAAGAAAATTTTTTACAAATTTTGAAACATTAAAAGCAATTTGTTCTTAGCCTTTAATAACCATTTACATAGGCCATCAAATATACAATGTCTAAGGGATAAAACCTTTATAAAATAAATTTTAAACCTAATAAACAAGATATTCCATTTAATGTAAATTTTTCCAAAAATACCACAAATTATCACGAAAAAAATTTTAATTCAATTTAAAAATTATAAAAATAACCTTTGAATAAAATCTTTTTCCCATAATTTACTTAGCATTTATAGAACGGTTTTTGCATTGAACAAATTATAATAGAATACTTTTAATAACAATTTTCTAATATGTTTTAAGGTTCCTTTATATTGAATGTCTGAAAATCAAAATGCGAAATTAAATAAAAAATTTAAAATTAATTTACCCAATTTAAAACCTTTTTTCTATAGTCTTTTCCGAATATTTAACTTATAAATAGAAATAAACGGACATAATTGGCAATCCGACCAAACTTAAAATACAATTAAATTTAGATTTAAAGTTTAATTAACAAATATTCCGATTAATTTTCATACGTTATCCAATTAATAAATTCAATAGTTTGGTCTTTTACCAAATTATTTTAATTTTCCCTATTTGACAATAATAAAAAATTAAGGTTTAAACATTATAAAAAAAGGTTTACACCTAAAAATTAATTTTAATTATTTGTTTAATTTTGGAATGTGGTTTGAAAATTAAAATAATTAAATTATTGGGAAATTAACACCATTTAATATATAACTGGAATGGAGGGAATTATTTCTTTAAATATAATTCTTTAACAAAATTTGAAAACAATATCCAAATTGTTATTTAAAATACCTTACTAGTTTATTTAAATAATTTTTTTATTAATATCTAATTGTTTTTTGCTAAAAAATGTTACTTAATGACTTATCTACTTGAAATTTTACTAACATATTATTACAGGAACATCAAATTAATTGCAAATTTTTAAATCGTATGAAAAAAACATAATTTAAATTTTCTTGTAGAAATATTATAAATTATAACAAAATTTTTTATATAATAAAGGGTTCCTTTTTTATGTCCAAATGTAAGTTTATGATCCAAATCCAAATTTTCTATTTAAATCAAAATTCTTTTGCCAAGCCTGTTTTAATTTAAAATAATTTTCATTTAATTGTACCTGTTATAGAAATAATAAAATAATTTATTCAGGTTAATTATTAATCGAAATTTATTCAAAATTATTAATTTACCATAACTTTTCTATATTGTTATAGTAAAATTTTTTAAAACTTCCATTAATTAATATCATTATTATGCAAATTTTTAAAATAATTTTATGTTACCATTGCATATATTAATCAAAATTATTAAAATTGACCAATATGTCCTACAATAAGTTCATTTCGTATCAAATTGCGCCAAAAAATACAAATTATTATCCAAAATGGACTAATGCATCCGTTTGGTTTACTTGATTTAAAAAAATGGTTTATTTTATAAATTTAATTTTTTAATTCAAAATTTATTTTAAAAAGTTATTTAAAAATGAATTAATTTACTTGGTAATATGGTTTTAAAAAATGATTTTTTTCTATTTTTAAATTTGTTTAAAAAAGGATTTTAAAACAATATATAATTAAGCATTGTTTATGATTTGTTAGGAATTTAAAAGACGCAATGAAAATTACGCAAGCGGTTGAAGCGCTAAAGTTTTTTTGGAATGGTTTGAACTACTAATGTTGCAATATCTTTAAAAATTTTTAACAATTAAATTTTAACTAAATTTAAAATTAATTTAAAATAATAAATTTAATTAAAATCAAAATTTTAAATTTATTTTATTTGAAAAGATTTTGAAATTAAAAAACCGAAAGGGATTGAGCGGGGGCTTCGAGAAATGCCATTGACGAGCGGAAATCGTATTTCCAATTGGAATTTATTTTAGTTAATGTCCCTAAATCCTTTCACTTTCACAAATTAATAAAATTTAACAAAAATTAATTAAATTTCGTTTCTCATCATCCATTTTAATTTTGGAATCATATTCTGAGAAATTTTTAAAAAATCCTTTAAAAAATTAAGCCAAAAAGGAATTAGTTCAGAAAATCAATTCACAAAATGAAGCACAAACTGCTTTTTCCAAAATCGAACTGACTTCGATACTCCGACAATCGATTCTTTAATTAATTAAAATTAATTTCCAAAAATTTATAAAAAAATAATTGTTGCGTTCCTGCTGCTTCTTTTCCGAACCTTTAAACAATTCTTTTAATAAATTTAAAAATGGCCTTTGCCAAATTTTTGACCATTTTAATTCTTTATTTAAAAATTTAAAAGCACTTTCTTTCCATGATGTTTCTTTTTTTATTTATAATAAAGTTACTTTTTTTTAGAATAAGGCATTTTCTTTAAAATCAATTAAAAACATAAATGAAAATAATCAAAAAAAATAATGTCCATTAAAGAAAAACATTAAAAAAAAAATTTGACAGAATTATAACAAATTAGAAATAAATTGGAAAATATTTATATATTGGTAAAATATAATTAAAATGAAGCCAAAAAATTTAATCCCATTTGACAGTTCAGTTTTAAGGTTTAATTTCCTTTCTCTGGGCAACATAAGTTATCTCGATTAAATTTTTTTTCATTACTTTGCATCGAATTATCAGTTTTGATTCTGACACTTTTGCGGCGTATGTTCTCCCCATATAATTTCCTCTTCTCAAAAGTGCTCAAAGGCTTTGCCTCTTCTTTCCCTTTTTTAACCGGTAAGTTAATTTTAATCTTTGACAAATTTTGTGAACGTCTTTCTAAGCTCTCAGATTTATTTTCATACTTTTCCAACAACCCAGCTTCGGAGTTTCCTGAAAGGTTTCGAAGTGACTCGCTCACGCTTTTTGTTAAATTTTTATTGAGAGACTTCGGTATTCGACTTTGTGAGCTGGTGCTTCGTTTTGAGAGGATTGGTCTCTTTAAATTAAATAAGGGATGTGTGAAAGGACGCTGTTTGACATCGTTCGGCGATTTGTCTCTTGATTTTGCCCCTGTTTTTGCAAGTTTGGGTGTATTCGATATGCTACACATACTAATCGTTTGAATTTGGTTTTGATAAATAAACTTTTGTGCTTGCTTAGGTGATTTTATTTGTTTTTTTAGAACTACTTCCGCACCTCCTTGGTTTTGTAATAAATTCTGAGCTATATTAGCTAATTTAGGCTTGTCACTTTCTAACAGTTTACTTAAACAGAACTCTGGAAATTTGTTGGAGATCATCGATACCAACTCCTTCATAATGATTTCTTCAGTTTTATGTTCTTCTGGTACTTCGGGAGATTTTACTTCTTTCTTGAGCTTCGTCGATGGATTCGAAATCGATTTTACTGAAGGTTTGTTTGATTTGAATACGTTTGCTTGTTTTTTACTTTTTTGTAATACTTCTCCTTCGCTCAGATCATTAGTTTTACGATTCTTTTTAAGTTTGTTGCTTTCCGAGCTTTCTTTTGATCTATCCAACGAAGAGGCTCTGGAAGTACTTTGTGAAGAAGTTACCCTTTTCTCCTTAAGAACACTCGCTATGTTTTTGGCGATTAATTCATCCAAGGCTTGTACGTTGATTTCTTCTGCACAATTTCTGACTAATTCGTTCAACTTATTTTGCTTTATCATGTGTTGGCTTAGTAATTCGGACATTACGTTCTTTCTAACAGATTCGGCTATAATAGAAAAGTCTTGTTCTTCATGTTTTGGTCGATCGTTTGCTTTGCTGTTTGAAACCTGCTCTGAGAGATTGTGTGGCTCGATAAAACATTTTATCATTGGTTCATTTCGGATTTTGTGAACCGCTGTTAATACACTTGAATTCTTTTTGTTCTCTATTTTATTTTTATTAAGTTTATCGTATTCGAATGCAGGATTATTAGTTATGGTCTTAATTGTTTCTTGTTGGGCTTTGGCACAGCTAGGCTTTGCTTTATGAGCTTCGTGTGAGTCTGCTGATAATTTTTTAACGTTATCATTACTTTCGGTATTCGGTTTTAAGCAGTTATTTGAATCGTAATAACTTAAAGTGTCTTGAGACAAAGTCTCTTCTGTAATTTTGGTCAGAACACCACTCTTAGCATCGCCTTGTAAATCAATAGATTCGCTTTTCTTATCTACGATGCTACCTTGGTTATCATTAAATTCATTATCGTAGTCTAAAGAATTCTTAAGACCCTTAGTGCCTTTGAAAGAAAACGTATATCTTTCACTTTCTTTTGAGGACATGGATATTTCGCTCGAAAGTGACGCAGAAGAGTGTTTACTTTTTCCTTCATTCAAATCTATTGCATTATTTGCTAAATTCTCCGAAATCCATTGTTTATTGCTTTCGTTCGAAACACCTCGTTGAAGCGTTTTGCTAATTTGAGAATCCACATTTCGAAATAGCGTTTTCAACAGGTCTTGAGATAATCTGCTCTCGTTTGAGACCAAAGATAAACGACTGGAAAGTGAAACTTCTGAAGGTTTTTGTTTGGCCATCGAAGGGTTATCGAAAGTTTTGATCACTTTCTTCTCCATACGCACCTTGTTTGGAATTGTTTTTTTCTCTAATTGCTCGTTCTTCTTATCTAAATGTTTTGTCAGTAATTTGGGGGGTTGCTTTTTGAACTGTGCGTTTCCAACTGAATTGATTGTTGATATGGAAGTGTTGGATGATGTTATGGATTTGTGAGATTCGTCCTTTGCGGGAGTTGGTAAATGACTTACTCTTTGAGTGGAAGTGTTGGATTTGGTATTTTTTATGGAACCTGACGAATGTTGTTGCTCGGGTTTTATTTCAAGTAAGACTAGCGTGGTTTTTTCCAATTTATCTAAAGTGTTTGGAACTGCTTCTATATTCCTCCTGCCTTCAGAGGCTTTGGGTTGTCTTTTTATGGATTTAAAATTTTTGTTAGATGTGTTACATTCATCTTGTTTCTTTGAGATGTTTGCTAAGAGTTGGGTAAGTTGCACTGTCGACTCAGAACTTGTTATGGATGATTTTGAAGACTTACGTACCCTGTGGTTTTCTTTCATTCTGGTTTGTGTTTTACTATTGCGATAGTTTTTAAGATTGCTCTCGTCGGTGGTCCTTGAGAAGGGTTCGCCCAATTTGCTTAAAGTTTGTTTGTAAGTAATTTTATTAGGTAATAATCCCATTGCTGTTAATACATTGTTCAAGGGTTGTTTAATTTTAATTATACCATCTTTATTGGACTGATTTTCTTCAACCACATTGTGGGAAATTGGTTTGATTTCCATTACAGGTAAAAGAACAGCATGAAGCATTTTTGCCATGTTACTCTGGCTGGTTTTTTTCATATTTCGCAATTTTGGTGGCTTTGGAGGTTCTAAACCGTCCACAACATATATGGGAATTGTTATTTTGCTTTTTCGTAATAGTTTACTTGTTTTAGAACGACTTTCAACAGTGTTTGAATTGTTGCTCTTTTTATGGCAAACGTAACGATGTCTTTCTCTTCTTGTTGTATTATCGGACATGATGCTCCTTTGGTCGAAGCTTTTATCTTTTCTTCTTGTTTTTGTTGATTTTTTGGATTTTATTGGAATAATGGATATATTACTAGCATCTACAGTATCTGAAGGAGTTAGGGCATATAAATCAGGGAGTGGTTGTAAATTTAATTGAGAAAAACTAATTTCTTTTCTGGTGTATTCCTTTATACTACTTTCTTTGCGAATTAAATCGATGCCAATTAGTTCTTGGGAATTTTTAACATTAGATTTATCCGTTACTTCCATTCGTTCCTCTTCTGCTTCTTCGTTTATAACTTCTTTTACTAAAGTTGCTTGTGTACCTTCTGCAGTTTGTGACTGGGAATCTAATCTTATAAATTTCGGAATTTGGTCGATATCTTTAATGCGTTTCTTCGGTTTTGTAGATGTAGAATAAGTTCCTAAAATTAAAATTAAATACTTTAAATTTTCATAATATATGATGTCACCTGATATGTTTACGTCCTTCGAAGATTCCTGTTCCATTATGTTTTCTAAGCTGTTTCTGCATTTCTTCTTGTCTCTTTTCTTTTTTGAGTGGCAACTATCTTTTTTTTCCATCGATAAAACTGTGTAGGTTCCTTCCTTCTTTAGAAGATCAACGCTCGATTTATCGGCGTTGCTTTTCTTATGGTCATTTTTTTCTTTTCAGGCCCTTCTCTCCAGTTTCACTGCAATCATCGGATGCGTTGGGTTTGTGTCTCAACGAATCTTCGACGTTTGGCGATGAAAAGATAATATTTGATTTGGGATGTACTGTGTCTAAAAATTTTCCTATCCCATCCCTTATTTTGACCACCATAATATTAGTGTGACCGCCCTTATGTTTGAGATGCTTCACATTGTCGTGATCTTTGATCGTTTTCTGATCAGAATTTTCAACGCATTTTACTACACTTTGATTTGTTTCTTCATCGGTTGGAGATCTATTTTTATTAACCGAAGGAGCTTTGTGACCCATTTTACTTTCTATTTCCTCGTTTAATTTATTATCTTCGTGCTTCTTTAATCGAGGAAGTATCTTAGAGAAAAGTAAATCTTCGTTTTTGATTTTTTCATTGAGATAAAGCTCCCCTTTTTTATGTTTATGTTCCTTGTGTTTTATTTTGGAAGAGACCACTTTAAGAGCATCGTTTCTAATTTTAATTTCTTCGTTTGGATTTAGATTTGTAAAACTACTAGTGTATAAATCTGTTTTCTTGTATTTCTTCTTTGGGTCATTGGAATTGCCAGGCTCCGGGAATGAATTGTTTGTAATTGCGTGAAGCAAGGTGGGGTATTTGTCTTGATAGTCCTCGTGTTTGTGTTCAATAACTTTTATAAAGTTTTCGTCCTTTGTATTAAGAATGGTTGTTGAACGTTTATTTGCATGGCGAGCCTTATGAATTTTTCTTCGTTGAGGGTTCAGTTCGGAACTGCTTTTTTCGATTGAAGCGATATGTTTTCTCCGATGTTTTTTAATTCGAAAAGGCATTTTTTCTCCTTTGTTAGTTAAACATGGGGCTTGTGTATC
Organism: Sinopyrophorus schimmeli; assembly: GCA_036325965.1. Taxonomy (NCBI): domain Eukaryota; kingdom Metazoa; phylum Arthropoda; class Insecta; order Coleoptera; family Elateridae; genus Sinopyrophorus; species Sinopyrophorus schimmeli. Next base: position 144,748 of record JARFIZ010000064.1, on the reverse strand, counting down.
ATTTTCAAGTAGCTCTCGAGTTGGTTGTTGTTTCATATCAAAATCGAGGACATCATTCTTAGAGATTTCATCTTTATTAATATAGTGATGGTGGTTTTTTATTTTCCTATGGGAATGCTTTTTGATTGAAGCATGATTTGCATTGATAACGTACTTGTTTTTTGTATCTAAAGTAGCAGTTGCCATTGAAAATGGTCCTTGGGAACCGGAGCTGAGATAATAAATTTTCTTGTTCTTATCTAATACTTGCTTCGTACACATTGTTTGCATATCAGATTCCACTTGTAGGTCTTTTTCTTTTAATTCATTTGGCTCTAATTCCGATTCTGTTATTGAAGTTTGAATTCGTCTATTTTTCGTTGGTTTATTATGAATGAGCCTGACACGCGATTTTTTCATATTTAACTTCTCTTGAGAAGCTGGTAGATTTTTATATTTTTTTACATCCCTTTTAAAGAGTTTTTTAACGTTTTCAGTCAACGGTAATTCGTAATAATCGTTTAAATCGATATTTTTATCAGTTTTGTGTACGCGATCCATATTTTTGTTGGAAATTTCTTTTAGTTTGTTAAACTTGCCTTTTTGCTCGTTTTTGGGAGTCGAGCATATTTTGGATGAAGTTTTAGATTCATCTCCACGTTCCTTTCCTTGTACAAGATTTTGGTTTTGGGGCGTGAAATGTAATTGAAGAGTTTTATGTTCCGGATTATAATCAATGTTTAATTGGTAAAATGAGTCTGTTCCACTACGAGTAACTGTGAATTTGAGATCATCTGCACTACATGTATTTAACTGATAGGGCAAGATATTCCAAGATGTCATTTCTCTTCATTTTAAATCGCACAATTTCTATTTAAACGATTAATTAATGTTGAAAAGTAATTTATACAAAGAAACTATAACAGAATTATTAACTAAAATTTTAGTAAGACACGTTCATACACAATTGTCATAAAATTGATTATTTTTGTAAATATTTTGACTGGTACTACCCACTTGGATTAGATAAGGGTAGCGGGTAGACACTCTTCTATGATCCCGATAGGAGACAGGTCTACTTCAGGGAAGCCACCCTGCCCACGCGAGCCTTGATTTTCTCCCTTCCGTACTCTGGGCAGAAAATCATGTCACATCCTTTATATCCCATCCATACCTTGTCCCATTATCATACTGCTATCCACAAAAATTTACCAACACGTCTAGTCAACGGGGTTAATCATGGCTAAAAACTCCAAAATAAATGATGAGCTTCAAAACGAATGCGGAATTACCTGAGACGAGCAGAAGAAAAATCTCGTACTGCGAAAATAGTCTGCTCCAAAGATTCTGAGATGGGCATAAGTTCACAAATCGTCGCTAAGGAAGCTTCGAAAAATTTAAGGTGAGGCAAAATCCGACTACGGATTGATATGTTGAATATGACTCTTTTAATAATAAAAGATTGTATTTAGAAAGCAATACATTTTCTAAGTAATGTAATTAACTATATATTCATTTATGAAAAACTAAAAAAAATCTAATTATAAATAAACACAAAAATAACAAAATTATTTCAAGTTTAAAGAGTCTCATTTAACAATCTTATAGTACGCTATTGTACGATGGCATCTTCACTTAAAGAGTGATTGAATATGGTTTCATTTAATTCTGGATTGGACGTTAAATCTTCGATGGGTTGAAGTTTTAATTTTTGATTTAAAATTATAACACCTTTGCCATTTTCTTTTTCAGACGTATCTTCGATGATTATATCTGGAATACTAAGAGATGCGTTACTATTTGTTGCAGAAATAATAATGTCTACTTACTCATTTAGAATTTCAAAACTGCCCATTTGGCAATTGCCAGTTTCGAATTCTCTATCAGATTCCATAAATATTGCATAGTTTCGACATTTGTAAAAGCTCGAACTCTTTATTGTTACATTAGACATATCGTAAATTTTAAGACCGATATTAACGTTAAAAATACTGCAGTGAGACAAAGAGATTTTCGAATTCGAATTAGCAACAATTGCCGAGTAAAAATGAGTAATTTCGCAATCTATTAAAACTAAGTTGGCTTCAGCAAGGACCACGATTCCTTGATGAGTAGATTTGGTGCCATCTCCTAATATTTTACAATTTTTTAATACTAATGTTCCTCGACGTACTAAGATGGCTAATTGAGAAACACTGCTGTTAATTGTTAAATTTTCCAACTCTATATTTCCAGAACAATCTATCATTACACCATCCTTAGACGATGTTAATACAGTATCAGTTCTTGAATTTAATCCTTTGATGGTTCCACCTTGCTCTAGGGCATACATATTTCCCAAAACGTAAGTGGACTTATTAAGAAAAATTGTAACGTTGTTATCACAATATTCTAAAGCAAATTGTAAAGAAGGAACAAATCTAACATTTTCATTGCCTATTTTAGTTTTTACAGAATTAAGAAATGACATATGGTTATCAATGTTGTCTTCTGAACATACTAACCAATTTTGTGGTATAGTATTAGGTTTCTCTTGAGAAACTTGTTTACGATTTTGTATAATTGTATTTCGTAAAACTGGATTCTCTAATAACTCAATTTCAGTTCGAATTTGTATCATTCGAACTTGTATATTGACAAGATTCTGAACATTTGGGCTATTAGTAGAATTATCTTCGTCGTTCTCTTCTAATATAGCAATTAATTGCTCGCGACGTGCTTGAAGTCGACGAGCTTCACTTATTAAAGAATTCAAATTTTGAACTATTGCAGGGGGTATAGAATTGTTTCTCATATCATAATACAAGTGTAACCGAATCTCCAAATGTGTACTAAACCAGTCTACTGAAGTATCTTCTTCCAGATCCCATGACATAAAGAGATGTATGTAAAAGAACCTTACTATATCAAGACTATTAGCAGTGGTCTCCAAATTTAAGAAAAAACTTCTCTCTTGGCTCTTTGTAGGCCACAAGTGAATCAATGGCACATGCAACTGTTCTGGAAGAGAAATGATGTCTTGCACAGCAATTATCTTAACTGACGCTTCTAAATTATGATAGTCTATGTTCTCCACAAACACCAATACCACAGTAGGAAAAGGTATATTTAATTCTTCACATTTAATTCGTGATACTTTCCAAATAGCTTGCCAACCAGTTTGATCTACAGTTAATTCTAAAAAGAAGGCCCATTCTTGTTTGATTTGAGATGCTGGAAGTATATCGTAACCTGAGAGAACATCTGTATATTCCACTAATCTTTCTTGGTAGGTTTTTTCAAAAATAAATGCTTGATCCATTCTAAAATTTTAAATGCAGAATTAACAAATTATTAGAGTATACTAAATATTACTTTTTGAACTTTGTACACTAAATAAATACACACACAAACAATAACAAATTAAACGGTTTATTTTCAAATATCAAAATTGCCAACATAAGTAACTAAGTTCAATTGTATCCAATTTAGTTTTTATAACCGAAAAATTTGAGAGTAAGTGTTAAAATAATATTAATCATTTATTATCAAATAAATATTGTAAATTAGCAATCAAGTTAGGGTACATTGCTTTCCATAATGTTATTACCAGAATTCCAAGCAGTAGTGCTAGCAGCTGGTAAAGGATCACGTATGCCAGAAATAACAGCAGGTAAACCAAAATGCTTATTGCCTGTAGGAAATAAACCTCTAGTTTGGTACCCACTACAGAAATTAGAATCAGTAGGATTTACAGGTTGGATTGTTAATTCAATGTAACGAATTCGTAATTGAAAGTTATTTTTAGAGGTCATTTTAGTAGTTCTGGAAGACCAAAAGACAGAAGTACAAAATGCTTTAGATAAAACAGGCTTAGAAATAAAAATCGAATATTATACGATTGCTAATGAAGAACTAGGAACGGCTGATTCTTTACGATTACTCAATGATAAACTGAAATCAGATGTTTTAGTTCTATCTTGTGATTTAGTTAGTGATGTAAAATTGGGATCAGTATTGAATTTATTTAGAAAACATAATGCATCATTGTGTGCTGTATTGTTTAGACCTGCAATTAAAGAACAAGTGCTTGTGCCGGGACCTAAAGCAAAACATAAACCTGGTATGTAATAGAGATACTTCTGATAGCAACTGATGTGTCTATATTTTTTTATTTTAGAACGTGACTTAATTGCGTTAGATACACAGACCAACAGATTAGTATTTTTAGCATCTGCTAGCGACTTTGAAAATACTGTAAGCCTTCCAAAGGCTTTAGTTAAAAAACATACTAGCATATCAATGCGTAGTAGTCTTACAGATTCTCATATTTACGTATTAAAAAACTGGGTTATTAAGTATTTGCAACATGAAACAAATATATCAACTATCAAAGGAGAATTACTTCCACATATTATAAGGAAGCAACTTTTAAAGCCTCAAAAACTTAATGATCATAATGTGTCTTTTGTTAATGCAAAAGATAGGAACGATATTTTTCAATATGCTAAAAAAAACGACTTAGAGGTACTAATACGAGAAACATCATCATATAATGATCATTATGGCGATTTAAAGGATAGTTATAACAATGATCCAATTCGTTGTTTTGCATATATTGCTGAACCTGATGTATTTGGAGTAAGAGTAAACACTTTATCTACATTTTGGTTTACAAATGCAAAAGTATGATTAAATTTACTATTTATTAGCATAAAATACAAATATTTTCTATTTCAGATAAACGATTTGTGGGAGAAGATAACAAATGGAAAAGATTTCAATCGAATTGACCCAGCAGCTGAAATAAAATCCAATCAAGTTGATAGCAATTGTATTATTTGGGAAGGCACGAAATTAAACGAGAAAACTTCTTTTAAAAGTAGTACGATAGGAGCTAACTGTGAAATACACAGTTTTTCACGTGTTTTCAATTCTGTAATAATGAATAACGTGATAGTTAAAGAGAAGTAAGTATATTTGAAGGAAGGTGTTGTATTTCATTTAAAAATTAAATTTATTTCTTAGGGTTGCTATAGAAAATTGTATAATATGTGAGGGTGCTGTAATTGAGAGTGGATCACAACTAAAAAATTGTTTGGTTGGTGGACAACACGTTGTACCTGAACAATCTGTCCATTCAAATGAAGTTTTAACAAAATCCGACACGTTAATGGAATTTTAGTTTTTGTATAATATATATTTGTGCTTATTTGAAAAATAAGAGAACAGATACAGAACTGTTATACATGAGTCATTCCCTTTTCATATCTCCTCCAGCTTGTAAATCCATGTAATGCTTTGCTGGTAATAATTTTCTTTTCAAATTAACTTGTGTTGCTTTAGACTGCTCGTATTGCTTATAGGTGTGCAAGTAGAAATTGGCGAATAGTAAAACTAATGTCCATAGATATGTTATTGTAAAACGGACCAGCTACAGTGGTTTAGTACACCCATTTTTAGAACCCACATACAGATGGATCATGACTGCAGCAAACTGAATCTGGAAAAATAGACTTCAGCAAAAAACGTAAGTTTTTAAAGAAATTTCATTTTTTGAGTGGTGAGTGGTGAGCTGTTACTATTTGTATCACAGGCTTACACTTTCTTCCAATGAAATTAATAAATATTACTTTTCGCCGCACAAATAATTAATAAATTTATTTAATTAGTAAATTATACACTAATGTGTATGGTATTATATTGGGAGTTCCAAACAAATCGATACCTATATATATATTTTTGAAAATATTAGCCTATTTTAAAGATAATAACTAAGTAAATATAGATAAAACAGAACAATACAGCTCACCACTGGCTATTATTTCTTACATTGTTAGTAAATTTTATATTAACAAATTACCAATTGAACTTGTGTGAGGTACTTTTTCCACCATAAATACTTTCTCATCTTTGCGCCCATCGCAGATAACAAATAATAGGTATACATAATTACATGCACAAATGAATTCACTCCAACACTAAAGAAAGCTGAAATTTAAACATTACAACTTATATTAATTTTAATTTTCATTAATGAAAAGGAAATGTGTTTCAATTCTAATTTCGGGTGTCAGGTTTTGAATGATTTACCTTGCCCGCCTGGTACATAAAGAACGCCAAAATACCAATTACATATCATTGAAGAATGATGATAAATATGCAGAAAAGTCAACTGTGAATTTCTCTTGCGCAATACAAAAAACATCTAAAATATGATTTTTTTTGTTAAAAATTAAATAGTTAATCTTTTTTCCTATAATTTATTAATACGAATGATAATTTACCGTATCCATTAAATCAATGACTTTGGATAAGTAGAAATACCAAAAAGCAGTAGCCATCTGAAAAGATAACGATTTAGTAATATTAATTAATGAAATATTATAAATAATACCCTTATTGTTAGGGTATTATGTCCCACATCTAAATGAGTACATGGCAATTTATATCCTGATAAATAAGCACACAAAAATACTTCCTTGCATATATAAATTGAAAATACTATTTGAAAGCTGTTGTACACAATAAGGGCTTGTTTTAATCTGAATGGTTTACGATTTTTCATAATTTGCTTGCCTCCTAATATTAAAATGGCATATACCAAATAGATTATTAACAAATTAGATAATGAATTTAATAAAAACCATTTTTCGACACGTGGATCTAAAATGTAAATTAGCTTCAGTCAATGTTGTTATTTATAAAAGCATTAACCTGGTTTTCCTAAATAATGTTGCAAATAATTAGGAATTGCTTCTGCATCAAATACATTCAATAAGTAGTAATTCATAACTTTATCATTAATTCATAAATAGTTCTTTCTTATATTTTAAATCAAATACTGATTGTCTTGAATTAATTTTGTCACAAAACAACTAGATTTTTATATTTTGTACTTTAAAGATTTGGTATTTAATAATATTATTAAATTAGTAACTTTGGAATGAGGAGTCTCAATATTTTTTTTCAATTTCCAATGTTAATTTCCTACTTCTTATAAAGAACTTTTTTAACATATAAAACTCAAAAATCAGATTATATAAATTATTTAAACAAATTATTGTGCTAATAAATACATTTTTAAAGGTATTAACATCTTAACATTGCTTTATTTTGGTATTTAAATACAATTTTGTGTTGTAAATTTAAATTGAAGATATAGGTTGGTAGTTCTCATATTTTCCAAAAGATGGCATTTAATGTATGATTTGTTCTAAATAATGTTTATCTACATTGGGTGATTATTATTTTTGAAAGTGATATTTAATTTTTAATTCAAAATTATTTTTGATTAATATGGTTCTTTCAATTAATAGTCATTTAATTATCTGGGTCGCTTTAATAATATAATTGGTATAGTCGAGACTTCTTAAATTTCACTGTTGATGAATATTTATTAAAATACAATATAAAAATCACGTTTATTATATAATATTGTTTTCATCACAATTAATTATTCTAACTTCTTTGTTTTTACTTTTATTTACAAAAAATACTATACATTCTGAAATCTTTCAGCAACTCCAATGAATGATAAAAGCATTTATAATTTTTACATAACAAAATTTATTCCATGATTTTCTTTAAATTGCAAAAAAAAGTAATTATATACTGATTACATGTAGACAATGTTGCGTTTTGTACATTATTTATAAAATCTTTTTATACATTTGTACAACAAAAAAATTCATAAAATAATTAACTTATCCTGATTGTTTGTTTGACAAAATTTCAAGTATTAGTAGAGAGCTAAAAAGCCATTATTTATGTGTTACTTATCTAATGTGCTATGTACATTTTCTTAACAAATTAATTTAAAAAAAATCAATAAAAATATAACATTAAATATTACGTTGCAAAACTAATATTACACCTAATAAGTACTAAAATAAGACTTAAATAAGAATAATTATAATAACAATCATTTTTAATAAATATACCAACCAGATGTATATATAAATATATACATTCATTTAACTTCTACAATAACAAAGGCAATACTTTACAAAAGTAAAAAATTGCAAGAGGTTTCATTTCCTATCTACAGACACGCAAATTGCTTTGCTTAGGCACTTTTGGCGACTAACCAAATTCCTAAACAAGCGTTCAATTTGTTGCATTAGCAAATTAATAAACATAGGTGGTCCCTAGTAGGCACAAAAATCACATTTTAATAGCCAAAATAACAAATCTAGAATTACAAATTGCCGTTTAATAAAAATAGAATATTTGGCACCTGATTGAGTCAAAAAATATTTACTACTTTCACACGATAAACCTATCATAATTTACCCTGAGGTCAAGAATTAAAAAGTACACTTTTTATATAGCGATATTCATGAATGAGATTGGTGCAAAAAAGATATTAACACGCAATAATTGAAATAAAAACCTTTGTACCCAAATAAAAAAAATTACTATAATTGTACGTCCCTAGTCAATCTTTTTACCATTACTTTGGACATTTTTACTAACGAAACCGTTGTTTATTCCATTAGAATAGCACGGTTTATAAGTACTCGACAATTCGCTTTCTAAGTAACTGTTGTTTAAGCTTCCTGTTATTCCATTCGACGATTTGCCATTTGATATTGAATGGTCGTCGTCCAAAATGGGCTAAAAATATCGAACAATCAAAATTTAAGCCAATTTAGAAATCAATTTACTCACCATACAAATACCACCGCCTTTCTTTCTATCAGTCTTTTGGCCCGATGTATATTTAACTTTATAAAAGTCAGAAAATAGAAACAGGAACATAATTCCGTGCAATCCGATCCAAATCATAAATGATTTAGGATAATTACAATCCGTAAAGAATAGTTGGAACTGGTGCACAAATATCATTGCGAATTGAATCTAAAAACATAATCGGCGTTAGTTTTCTAGCTCGAATAAATCAATTTTTCAATTTACCATTTGAAGTGTTGTAAGGTACTTTTTCCACCAAATGTATTTTTGATATTTGGGACCCATAGCTGCTACCATATAATAGAAATACATTACGACGTGTACAATTGCATTTAGTAAAGCGAAGAAGGTGCTGTGACCACCTGCAACAATTACACTTGTTAATTATTGGTCGTTTGAGGAGTTGTTGGAAGGGTGCTGGTTTGAAAAATTAAAATAATTCAAATGTACCTGGTGCAAATTTAACACCCATCCATACTGAGAATGGCATGCATCCATGGTGAATAACGTGGAGTGTCGACACATGACTGAATTTCTTTCTCAAAATAAAGAACAACGTATCCATAAACTCCGTAAATTTCGAAAAATAATACCACCAACATATGTTTGCCATCTGAAAAATAAATTTCGCTTATTTCATTATTTTTATATTAGTTAATGGGATGTTTTTATTTTGCTAAGCTTTAATCTTCAATTTACTGTGACCCATTGTCAGCGTATGCATGGGTGTGTTAGTGCATTGGGACAAAATGAAAATATAACTAGGGGAATAACAATTAATTTAAAAATACAGTCGAATCTCGATAAGTTGAAGTTGAAGAGAAACTAAAAATAATTCGAGTTATCAAAAAAGTCGAGTTAAATACAAAATAACCAAAATTTGTAAACAATTATTAACATTATTTATTGTTATTAAGTACTTAGGTAATACGGTTATTTACATCTTATTTTTTGTTAAATTGAAAGTAATCTAAAATTGTCTTTTGCTTCATCGATCCAAAATGTTGGGTTTCTACAAGTTTCTTCCAATGATCTCCCGAAACCCGAATATTTTTACTACGTGTATACCAAAACCATTCAATCATAGCTTTCGTTAGCCGTTTTTTAATTTTCGTTTAAGCTCGTTTATGCAATTTTACAAAAGGTATTTAATTTGTTTAGACACACTGTTATAAACTATAAACAACCAAAAAATATATTTATCGAGGTTCGACTTATTGAGGTCCGACTGTATGTGTTTTGATATGCAAAATAAAATAGAGGGAGCTACAAATTCAAGTGGAATTTCTTTAATATATTTTAACTGCGATGTATCTTTATTTCTCCTTAAATAGTTCAATTTCCATAACTTTAAATATCATTGTTGACTGCCATTGTTCAATAGAAGATAATTTTGACCTTACCGTGTTTATTCAATGCACTACATTTATTCAATGCAAAATTTATGTAAAAATTAACATTGACTAATGACTTACCCTCATTGCCATAGGGCTACTAGAATAATCTACAGGTTGACATCTAAAGCTATAGCTGCCACCCCAACCGCTCATCAGGTACTGAAAAAGACAATCATTAATCAGTAATTCGGCTCCTTCGACTTTGGGCAAAATTAATATATCTAAGAATTATCTCACCTCATAAAATATCCAGGCACTAAATATAGTTTGTATGAAATTGTACACGATTAATGTATTCCTAAGATCAAAAGGTTTTCTATTTTCCATCAATCGTGGCCCCATGACCTTAGAAAAATATACATAAAATAGACATATCGCTAAAGTAGGTAGTGGACTAGACATGAGCATCCAATCTTGCACTCTGGGATCTGAAAAAGAAAATCAGATTAATTTTTTGACCAATAGATCTTTTTCTTCTGTTTATCAGAAACTTGGTGTGTTTTAAAACCAAAAAGGTATAATAATTTTCACATGGCATGTATTTTTTCAATATAGTGGATGACCATTGCGTTTTAGTGTTTTACTCTATGGGAAAAAAATGTAAACTGACCAATCACGAGCAATATCTACGCTATAGCAAGTTTTTCGTTATGAAGATGTTCGCTATAAAGAGTTTACGTTGTATTGCGGCAATTTTGAACTTACTGCAACCGCGGTTACCGGTCAATTAGACCTTTAAGAAAAATGGGTCTTTTAACAATTAAATATTTATTGCAACACATTTAATGCTTTTGAACAGTTTTGAAAAACAATAAATGCCATAACTTTCACCGAATATAAAATCAAAATTGATTGAAATTTTAATTGTTTGATTTGAAAAAAAAAAGATTCTTGTAAAAATGTAATAAAAACGAAGATGTGCGCATTCGAGCGAAAAGTGGCACATTTCCGAGCGAGGGAGGCAAATGAAGCGCGACGCGGAGCGGCGCGCTTCATTTTCCCGAGATCGGAATGTGCCACTTCGAGCTCGAATGTGCACACTCGATTTTAAGCACCTTTCACAAAATTTAGACTAATAAATTAATCAAAAAATTAAATAAATAAGTTAATCGTTTTCTCTCACTCGTACCTACCAAATTCTCGTATCTTTTCGCTCACTTCCACTCATTACTATGGTAAATACATTTCTTGAACACAAAATTCATATTTTCTTTTAATTTTTTGATTTGAAAGCGAAAAGATTAGTTAAGGCAAATCAATAAATACGATGATGTGCACGTTCGAGCGAAAAGTGGCACATTTCCGAGCGAGGGAAGCAAATGAAGCGCGACGCGGAGCGGCGCACTTCATTTTCCCGAGATCGGAATGTGCCACTTTGAGCTCGAATGTGCACACTCCACTTTAAGCACGATTCACAATACTTAATTTATTTTCTAAAAAAAAATTATTATCCAAACTAATATTATAAAAGCGCAAAGTAACTCTGTCTGTCTGTCTGTCTGCCTGTCTGCCTGTTACCTTTTCACGCATAAACCACCGAACCAATTTTGATAAATTTTAATATAGAGATAGCTTGGACGTTGAACAAGGACATGGGCTACTGGTTTCGACCAAATATAGTGAGCGATTCCTGTTATATTCAAAATCTTAAAAACAACCATCTTCAAGAAGCTGTCTTTACATAATATTATTTGGCCATTTGCTCAAAAAGGTCTACTTTTATTTATTTTTTAGTTATAATAAGGCACCGTTTCCTGTTTCTTTTTTCTATGTAATAAAGCATTTCTCTGCTGCTATCAATAATAATTATCGATAGAACCGATCAAATGAATAACCGGAAAGAAAAAGGTATGTGTCTCCTATTAAAGGGAAAAAATACAATTAAAAAAAAACAATTATAGGACAGTAATTATCAACTAAAATTAGGAAAAGTCATGTAATATGGCAGAAATATATTCTACTATACTCTGTCCGGCCAACAGAAATAGTTAAGCCATGCCCCACTAAATTGAACCAATGTATGCAGTGCCCAGTTTTACACGGTACAAATTAATAATCAAGTTTGTCTCCGTTCTTGCAGGACATAAATGCTTATATGGTTGCTTGTGTTACGTGCTTTAAAAATTGAACCAATAGAAAAAATTCTATTTAAATTTAGCGCACATTTGTGGGAGTGGCTTAACTATTTCTGTTGGCCGGACAGAGTATAATAAAAAGTAACAAGACTATAAAATTGCGAAACGGCGAAAATGACCGATTCCGCGGTTCTAGTGTTAAACCCAATTGTTTAATTTGTGCTAGCTTTCCTCGAGAATGTAAATAATTATTTGTTAAGTTCCAAAATGGTTACACCGCATACGTAATTTACTATTCGCTTATCTTATTAATGAGTACTACGAATGATATGAAATTAATTATGAAACTGTATGTCGAAGATATTTTTAAATATTTATAGCTGTAAATGCATTCGGTTTTAGAATAACAATAACTATTTGGCGATTACTTAATTTATATTGACAAACATTTCGAATATGTGCGCGTTGTACGACATTGCATACGTTGTCCCATATTAAAATATGCAATTCTTAAATCGAAACAAGACAATTTACGAAATACATACACTTACTTCTATTATTTGATTACATTAAAGGCAAGGTCGCAGTACAAATATAGAACTAAACTAATCAGACTTGATCTACAAATATGAATGTGTGCGTTTAAGTACGGTTAGCAAATACAGTCGAACCTCGCTAAGTCGAAAACTAAAAATAACTCGAGTTATCAAAAATTCGAGTTATCAATATAAAAATATTGACGTTGAAATAGGCAAGTCCTAGGGAAACAGGTTCGAGTTATCAAAAATTCGGGTTATGGAGGTTCGACTTATAGAGGTTCGACTGTATAAAAATTCTAATCCAAAATTTGCAAATTCTTTTTGACTTTAATTAAAACATCTAGAAATGCACTTTTTTTACTTAGTAATTATCATAAAAGCAGCAATTCCGAAGTGTTTTGATTTAAAAATTAATTAATTTCTCGCAAATTAACATAAAAAATTAGTTTGTTTATAACTAATTAAAATTAAACGAGGTAAAGATGCAGTTTGTCGTAAAACGGTTCTGACGTCACGTTTTCTAGCATCTATGCCGGATTGATAAACTTATTTTTCATAACCAGATATTTGCGTACAATAATCTGGTTTCTGAAGAAAAATAATTGCATAATTTAAAAGCTGGAAAGTTTTACGCAAACGTTAACCATTAATATTGTTACTCCCGAGTACTTAACGAGTTTTACTGCAAATATTTAAATAAGCATTTCCTCTACAAATTTTTGCAAATATTGGATGAAGAATTTCTATATTTCCACATACGAGACGATTCTTGCGTTATGAATATTGGCGATTAACGAAATCGGATGAATAATATGTGTTTTTCCGAGAATATTAAATAACACAAATAACTTTTACTTAACTTATACTTTCGCCACATTCACGCTTATTCGTAATTGTCTTTTAATGTCGATTAAGTAACATTTTCCGTTAAAACACTCAAGGTGTAGTTGTAATTTGGTTTTTCTGCGAAACGGTGTTTTAATCTCGTAAACGATCATTTGAAAAAAAGTGTGAAGTGTTACATTGACACGGCGCTTTGGATATTAAATAGCCAAATAGATAAGAAATGTAATTTTGAATACAAGTCAAAGTACAGTGGAAGCTCGGTTATCGGGACCAACTATTGTTGCAGCTCATTCGGGTAATTGAAAATGAAAAAAGTAAAAATTATGAAAAATAAGCGAAGCCCAAAGGAGACGGTTTTAGAATTACTTGAGTTTTTTTAAAGTAAATTGATCATTGTTAATCGTGGCGAAAAGCGGAGTGTGCACATTCGAGCTCAAAGTGGCACATTCCGATCTCGGGAAAATGAAGCGCGCCGCTCCGCGTCGCGCTTCATTTGCCTCCCTCGCTCGGAAATGTGCCACTTTTCGCTCGAATGCGCACATCTTCGAACTTATTAGATTTGTCTACTTTATGTTCAACTCTTTCAAATCGAAAAATTAAATTTAGCTTGGTAAATATCGATTTTATGTTCGAGAAATATATTTACCATAGCAATGAGTGGAAGAGAGCGCAAAGATAGGAAAATCTCGTCAGTGCAAGTGAGAGAAACCACTTAAAATTATTCAACGGCTTTGTCGTCTAATTTATTGGCCTAAATTATTGTGAATAGTGCTTAAAACCGAGTGTGCACATTCGAGCTCAAAGTGTCACATTTCGATCTCGGGAAAATGAAGCGCGCCGCTCCGCGTCGCGCTTCATTTGCCTCCCTCGCTCGGAAATGTGCCACTTTTCGCTCGAATGCGCACATCTTCGTGTTAATTGGATTCGACTATATTAATAACAAATCCGTCAAATCCAGATTTTTTATTCGTACAAAATTTCGCTTGAAAGTGCACATACTCCTTCATAATTCAATTTGCCTATTTTATTCTTCTTTCTTACAAATAATATGAATTAAATCAGACTGAACTAAATGTCCCACTTCTCGCTTTTCTTTTAATTAAAAATTACAGTAGGGTATTTTTTACCAAAAACCACATTTCTAATTTAGTACTTTTAAACTAGACTAGGTGGGAGACCTCATCGTACATGAAAAAAAAATACTTTAACTTTTTCCGAATTTCGACCCTTATTTCCCAACCTTTTTTTTAACATACCCCACCAAAGCCATTCTAAAATTTTGATGCACCCCCTATGTAACATATGAGTGATTCTATAAAAGTTGGGCAACTTTTGACCTAATTTTGTTTGTATAGTTTTAGTTGAAAATTATCTAGTATTTTATTATAAAGATATAGGTAATCTAATAAATACACTGTTCCAAACAGGGCCAGTCAATTTTTCAAACAATTTTTGAGATATTTGGATTTTTTTAAATTTGAATGCCAGGGAACTGACGAGGTTACCAGGGTACAAATGAAATATATCATTTATTAAAAAATACAAGATTTATTGCGACTTTGATACAACTATCTTAAAATTTACATTGCACACATTTTTATGAATAAAATCATATTAGAAAGAATTATTAATTATAATAGAAAGTATTAAAATTAATGGATGAATGTATGTACTATATATCAGTACCATGGTAATACGTCAGTTTTCTGTCAAAATTTCGGACATGGAACGGACGACATGGAACTGATGAATGAGACACAATTTTAAGATTATAATTCAAAGTAAAATTTCTACCGGATTTTCCATGAATTGGATGATATATTTTAACAAATCACATTTTGTCATAAATAAATCACAACGAAATATATCTACGTAAAGAAATAATTACTCGCCATAGAACTGACATTTTGTCTGGAACTGCACGTGCTTACACGATAATAACGCCGTTTTCACTGTTTTCAAAATGCCTGTCGTATAAAGGGAGTGCCTTTTAGCTAACTTTACTACCAATATTAAAATCTGAATAAGGATTTAACGTTTGAATTTCTATAATTGGGGGCAATTTCAAATTTTAAAATTGGACACAGGATTGACGGATAAAAGTGAACACAGAGTTCATCATTTTTTTTTTAAATTACTGTATTTGATTTTATGATAAAATATGGTAAATTAATTAGTTAATACTTCATAATTTACAGTAGAATAGTAAAATTTACAATTAATTGAATATA
The DNA here is from genome assembly GCA_036325965.1 of Sinopyrophorus schimmeli. NCBI lineage: Eukaryota > Metazoa > Arthropoda > Insecta > Coleoptera > Elateridae > Sinopyrophorus > Sinopyrophorus schimmeli. Next base: position 129,008 of record JARFIZ010000064.1, on the reverse strand, counting down.
TTTTAACATACCATCACTCAATTATGGAATTCGGGAGTTGTGACACGCCAAGGTACTGACGTTTTGAACATTTAAAGTGTTATTTTATAAACTCGCCTTTAAAAAAATAGATCCAAATTGGGTGAGCAGACAAAAGGACCATTGGTTTTTTGGAATGTAATGAAATATTTGCAAGAAATAATAAAACTCTTTTTCTATTGAATGATGACACCAAGTTGCCCAACTTTTGTAGAATCACCCATATAAATATTTTTTTATATTTAAAAGTTGAATTAATCCATAAATGAAGTCTAATTACAACAGTGTATACAAAATGTGCCTTAAAACTAATTTGCTTATAATTTTTACAATAATGAAAATTACCCAAAAATATTTGGAGACATTAATTTTGACATATAAACCTTCAACAATCTGCAAAAGATGATATAAAAATCAACTAGTTGATTATTAGTGGCCCACTTCAGAAAATTTGACTCATATACAATTTTAATTAATCAAAAATACTAATTAGTAAACATTCGAAAGTACACCTCAAAATATTTTTATCAAGCTCGCTACAATTAGGCGTGCGGAAGAGCACCATGATAATTTATCAAAAGAAATAAAATATCTAATCTTTTTCAAACAAAAAATAGATCTAATTTATTCGACTTTTAATTTTTTGAATTGAAGAATGAAATAATAATATAGGCAAATCCGCTAAATACGAGGATGTGCGCGTTCGAGCGAAAAGTGGCACATTTCCGAGCGAGGGAGGCAAATGAAGCGCGACGCGGAGCGGCGCGCTTCATTTTCCCGAGATCGGAATGTGCCACTTTGAGCTCGAATGCGCAGACTCGGTTTTAAGCACGATTACAAAGCGACCCGTTTTAACAGGAAAAAACTTGGTCAAATTGTTAGGTATATGTTTACAAAAAACACAACAAATATTAATCACTAAATAAAACAGTCGCACATTATCTTAAAATGAACAAAGCAAAAAAACACTGTTTAGTGCGAAATACAAAATAAAATATTTAGTAAGAAATACCGAGGTTTACTATTTTTTTCCCATTCTAATAAAATTTAGAAATTTTGCAAATAATTGACTAGTAACTATTAATCGAAACAATAGATTGCGGAAGTGGTCTGGTGAAATTAAATAGATCTTAAGTTTGGCCTTTTGAAAATTAACGAATTCATACAAAGGTCGAGAGTTCCATTTAATAGAACTGAAACATGTCCACTGAAATATTTTAAATAATGTGAAGAATGCGGTGCATTACTGAATGGCAAGAATGTGGTGACACTTACACCGTTAATTTTATTTCAATGGGACAGACTACTTGGCATACTTTCTTTGAAATGTGTATATGCAGCAAACCGGAACTAGGTACACCGATGTATTCAACAAAAAAAAAAATTATAAAATAGTTGTTAGTGAGAACGCCAAAAAGAAACAATGCAAAATTGGAGGCGACGAAAGTTCAAACAATTTTAGATCAAATTTCTTAAGGCGAGATATACGAAGATAATTTCAAAAAAATTATAATTAAATAACCAAAAATTTTAGGTACTTGATACAAATTTCAAAATAATCATGCTATAGCTTAAAAATTTAACAATCAGTATCAATAAGTATTGCTAAAAACATTGAGAAACACAATGGAGAGTTTTCTCAAAAAATTTCTATATATGGATGTTTATTTAAAGACGTTCCCAAAATGGTGTTTTTTAAAATTAAATATTTTATTTCAACTTACCACTATGGTTGTCGAGAAGGTCGTGGTATGTGTGGATTACGCTCGTTACTAATTGTGCCATTTTTGTTGTAAATCTGTAACAAAATAAATTTTATGATTAATTAATTAATTGAAATAATTAATGCGATATTCAATTTTTGATGTTATTAATAGTTAATGATCACTTTTATCAATTATTAATTTTTAAAAGTAGCCAAATTTAAATCATTATAATTTATTAATTGCATACTTGTTAAATTAATACAGCAATTTGTTTAATCAATGCATTTGATATCGGATAAATTATTAATTAGAAAATTAAGGGTGGCTCAAATGGGGTGAATCAATTTCGATATTTAATAATGCCAATTTTCAGATTAACAAAACTACCAAATCTAATACGTATACAATGTAGATGGTTTATATTTCAATCTACAATGTAAACAAATATGTAGGCGTGTTAGAAGTTATACTTCTTTGACGTAACTTAATTTTCAATTTACAGTTTCGCACTATTTTAGATGAATTGCTTTTTGTGCGTTAATAATTAATGTAAACTAATCCAATAAATACGAGGATGTGCGCATTCGAGCGAAAAGTGGCACATTTCCGAGCGAGGGAGGCAAATGAAGCGCGACGCGGAGCGGCGCGCTTCATTTTCCCGAGATCGGAATGTGCCACTTTGAGCTCGAATGTGCACACTCGGTTTTAAGCACGATTCACAATAATTTAGACCAATACATTAGACGAAAAATCAGTTGCATAATTTTAATCGTTTTCTCTCACTCTCTCTAACAAGAAAGTCGTATCTTTTCGCTCCCTTCCACTTATTGCTATGGTAAATAGAATTTTCAAACATAAAATCGATTTTTAATAAACCAAAATTTAATTTATGATTTGAAAGAGCCAAGGGTAAAGTAGATAAGCGGGGTATGTGCACATTCCAGCGAAAAGTGGCACATTTCCGAGCGAGGGAAGCAAATGAAGCGCGACGCGGAGCGGCGCGCTTCATTTTCCCGAGATCGGAATGTGCCACTTTGAGCTCGAATGTGCACACTCGGTTTTAAGCACGATTCACAAAAATTTAGGCCAATATATTAAACGAAAAATCAATTGAATAATTTTTATCGTTTTCTCTCACTCTCTCTAACAAAATTGTCGTATCTTTTCGCTCCCTTCCACTCATTGTTATGGTAAATAGATTTTTCAAACATAAAATTGATATTTAATTTCATTTATGATTTGAAAGAGCAAAGGGTAAAGTAGATAAGCGGGGTATGTGCACATTCGAGCGAAAAGTGGCGCATTTTCCCGAGATCGGAATGTGCCACTTTGAGCTCGAATGTGCACACTCGGTTTTAAGCACGATTCACAATAATTAATTTACTTTGTTCAATGGCTAACTTCATACTGTCGAATTTTCGTTAGCTGTACGTGCGCGCTTTCGTTGCCCGCCACAATTTTACCCTAAACGCGCCAAAAGAAGTATAACTTCAAAAATTATCATTTTCTAACATTTTTTCCGAAATTTTATGCGCAATTTCAACAACAGTTCCAAACCCAAAAACCTGTAGTAATTAACAATTTTCTCCTGTATCTTTTCCTCCGTTCTATCCGGCTTCAAAATATTGCAATGCAATAAGGCCGACCAAGTTTTAGCAATACGCGTCCTGGTCGTTCGTTTAAAATGTATTTCGACCGCTCGAATTTGCATGTTTATCAAAATATGTGCGATAAAAGCGCGTGACGTAGTGGCACCTGCACGGTTTTCTAGTAAATTTCGGTTGAATCATTGTTAAGTGAACCATTCCTGCATAAAGACGTCGAATTTAGGTCACGTGCATTAATTTATTGCAAAATTAACCTGCGCAATTATTTAAATAAATGTAAAAAGTGTTCAAAATGTGCTCGGAGCGATGTTATGATTTTTCGATGCCGGCAACTGCGATTTTGAGGTACGTTTTTGATTATCTAATTCGCGCATTGTATTCTAATTGTTTATCAAGATCGACCATAAAACGCACATAAACAATTAGGTGCGTTTGTTATTGTTAATTATTTGTGTTGGGTCGGTTTGCATAATTTTTAAAAGGCGCTTCGTGGGTGCAAATTAATAAAAAGCACGACAAAGAAGATAGGACGCTTGCAGTGGCGTATCAATGGGGTGGCAGGACGGGTAAAATGCCAGGGGCCCCCGGACAGAGGGCGGCTCCCGCTCCAAACATTTACTATTGCAAAATTTATTGGTTTTGTATTTAATTAAAATTTATCAGAAAATCATGCGATGAATTTGCCATGGCCCTCGACGGCCTAGTTACGCCGCTGGATGCTTTCGCTGTATCATCATTGCGCAGTAGGGGAGACCGGGTTTGGTTGTCTCACGGGTAGGTTGTCACATTAACCATAACAGAAAACCTAATGAATTAATAAATTTGTTTACCCGTGTCAAAGAAGCCCGAGCACAATACCGTATAAGAAATATATGCGTTTGTTTTTTTTTTGTACAGTGAAAGTAATTTTTTGTGCATCTCTGTTGAGTCTCATACGTATAATTAAATTTTGCATAGTGATATACCTATTCCTGTATTTATGATGTTTAAGATATGTTTCATGATATCATTATATGGTTTTTTAAATGGCCATTGATTTAAATTCATTTTGGGAGTTAATTGTCTAAAATTGTTTTGGGGAAGGTTGTCTAAAGTTAGCGGGGGCTAGTAGTCACAAGTGCAAAGCAACCATGAATATGCGCGGCCTTTCTTATTGGTTTCTAGGGGTTTTACTACATAAACGATTGGCTGTAATTATACATTTGTCATTTTTGTTACCATAACCTAAGTTCGTTAGATAGAATAGGTTAGAATAGAATAGGTATTTGTTTTCTCGTTTTGTATTTTACTTTTTATTTAACGTCTGACAACCATCCCTGACACGGGGTTAAAAGTCACACTTCTCTTTTTTCATAAAAATTATAATATGTTCTCTTCAGATAATGGTAGAGAAAAAGTCTTGATTTTTGCTTAAACTAGAATAAATACACTATCTATCGATATATAAATGTCATTGCTAAATTAAGACCTTAGGCTCTATAAATGCAAAAGAAAAAGATTGTGACTTCCGACCCCGGTCTCCCCTACAATAAAAGTGTGCGAAACGCGTAATTTTCTATTTCAAAAATATGCCACATTTTTAGGTATCAATAATTCATATTAGACAAAACTGATTAATTAATTTGTTCCATCTTCTAATATCTTCCATTATCAATAAATCAGTCGGCCTCTTAAATACACAAAAATGATTGATACACATCACAAACATTTACGTAATCGATCTGTTTTTTTATCTATTATCATAATTCTAATTCTGCTTCGATTAATTAACTTTCGATGCTGGCAAAATAATGGAAACCAATATTTTTTGACTATACTATATGTCCCAAAGTGTGACGTGACGTCAGCGTTGATCACGCTAGCGAATGAACCAAACCGTTTTACGAAAACCAGCAGAATTAATTAGTTCGTTTTTGTCTTGAAACGTTTTAATTAAAAGTGGAAGGCAATTAAATTTTGAGGTGGTACATAAAACCTTTTTAATTTTGGTCACGGCACGCATTAAACGCTCCCGGAATGATGTAACGAGTAAAAAATACATCGTTTACTACAGTACTTCACTAATTTTTTGGCTTAGGAAGCCTTTAGCAGTTTTTTTGGGTTCTTCGCGCCAAAATCTTACCATCGATTATGTCCAAGTCAACAACGCGAAAATTTGATAGGGGGCGATGCACGCTACTGATTGTTACAATTCGAATTTGAAGAATAATTTTCTACACTGTTGTCAGGGTAAGGCTTTTTAGGGGTTAAAGGTTAACGTAGGGCAAATCAATAGCACTGAACTCGAAAAAACTAGGTGAGACACCCTTGAAAAACTATATGACGAAAATTCAAATGAAGGGAATGGGGGGACCGGCGAGGCGAAGCTGCCCCCGGAGAATGTTTAATAGCCACTTTGGGGATATGCCGGTCCTGAAAGTTTCAGATCTCAAACTTGACGCGTTTTCGAGAAAATAAAAAAATTGAGAAAACAATTACTCGGCTCAATTGAATTTGATAAAATTTTAGAATGTCATAGGGGCACATAAAGATCATCTCAGGAAAAAATTGCAGTCGTATAAGATTTCAATACACAGCGGAAAAAAAAATTTAGTACAGTAAAACCTCAATTATACGGATTCGCGATTATCCGGATTGCCAACCGCGTTCGGACGTTTTTTGTAAATAATTTGACCAAGTTTTTTCCTGTTAAAACGAGACGCTTTGTAATTGTGCTTAAAGTCGAGTGTGCACATTCGAGCTCAAAGTGGCACATTCCGATCTCGGGAAAATGAAGCGCGCCGCTCCGCGTCGCGCTTCATTTGCCTCCCTCGCTCGGAAATGTGCCACTTTTCGCTCGAATGCGCACATCCTCGTATTTATTAGATTTGTCTACTTTATCATTGGGTCTTTCATACTAAAAAATTGATTTAATTTAGTAAATATTGATTTAATGTTCTAAAAACGTGTTTACCATAGCAATGAGTGGAAGGGAGCGAAAAGATACGACAATGTCGAAAGTGTAAAAGAGAAGGAACGATTAAAATTAATTAACTTACATTTCGTCTAATTAATTGACGTAAATTATTGTGAATGACGCTTAAAACCGAGTGTGCACATTCGATCTCAAAGTGGCACATTCCGATCTCGGGAAAATGAAGCGCGCCGCTCCGCGTCGCGCTTCATTTGCCTCCCTCGCTCGGAAATGTGCCACTTTGAGCTCGAATGCGCACATCCTCGTATTTATTACATTAATATAATTTACCATAAGCTTCTTCAAATCAAAAATTTTAATTTAATTTAGTAAATATCGATTTTATATTCGAAAAACGTATTTACCATAGCAATGAGTGGAAGGGAGCGAAAAGATACGACAATAGCCTTAGTGCGAGTGAGAGGGAACGATGAAAATTTATTAACTAAATTTTCGTGATATAGTGACCTAAATTGTTGTGAATCATGCTTAAAACCGAGTGTGCACATTCGAGCTCAAAGTGGCACATTCCGATCTCGGGAAAATGAAGCGCGCCGCTCCGCGTCGCGCTTCATTTGCCTCCCTCGCTCGGAAATGTGCCACTTTTCGCTCGAATGCGCACATCTTTGTATTTATCGGATTTGCCTATATTATTATTTTATTCTTAATTTCAAAAAATTAATTAGATCTATTTTTTGTTTGAATTGTAGCGCGCTTGATAAACATTTTCAGGTGTACTTTCGAATGTTTACCAATTCGCATTTTTGATTAATTAAAATTGTATAAGGTACTGGAGGGTAATAAGGCCCACTTAGTGTTAAATATTTTTTATTAAATATACTAAGACAACTCATAACATAATATGAATTCTAAGTGATTTTTACATTTTTTATTTTTGAAAATAATGTATATTTAAAAACAAAAAAAAAACTGAAAACACTTTTTTAAAAGGCAAAAACATATACACTGGTGTGCCCAACGCACAAAAATAGTGCCTTTTTTTAATATGGTGCACCACTTAGAATCAATTGAAAAACATATAATTATTTAAACGGGTTTGAAGCTTCCGAAAAAATAATTTCATAATTTTGCCCAAATCGTATCATATTTAAAAAAATATTTTTTGAATTTTTTTTCACTGGATAATGAAATTCTATAGGGCTGTTATTCGGTTCCGAGATATTCTTTATATGCTCCTATAACACATTAAAATTTTATCAAAATCGCTCAAAGTCTCTCGGGGAGTATAAAATTTTATTCTATTTTTCAAAAACACGTTAAATATTTCATCATATCCCCAAAGTGGCGATTAAATATTCTTCGCGGACAATTTCACCATGCTTATCCCACTACGCCCTTTCCCCAAAATCTCTAAATTACCATTTTTAACAAAAGTCGCCTTTTTGCACAAGTTCCTTTACAAAAGTTTTTCAATTAAATTCAGACTAAAGTCAGCGGAAAACGATAGACATTTTTCGCCGAGAGCCAAATGCTTTTTCAAATCTCCGCAAAAAGGTATTTTGCTTCGCTTGCTACGATCACTAAATTCGTGCACAAGCAATGTTGTGAAAAGTTTAACAATAAAGAGCCAAGGACAAGACAGAGACTGAAACCTGTTAAATTTTATTAGAGGGGGCTTAATTGAGTTTGAACCCAATTTTGAAGTTTTCAGGACTTTCTTAGGCTTTAGATGTTCGATTGGAAATCAATACATAGCAAATTAGGTATAGTACGTGTGCATAGGTATTTACATAAACATATTAGGTATGGAAATGTAGCGCCTATATTTTAAAAAAATTAATTAATAATTATTTTTTTGTCGATTAATGGGCATCGTTAAAAACTTATTAAAATCTAGGGTGTTTTTATTTTTTTTTGTGCTTCAAGAACTTTTCTCTGCTAAAAACAATCCTTGAGTTGGACACATTTAAAAAAATGGGGGCCCACGATTTAAATACCAATCTTATATCTCATATAATTAAAAAACAAACAAACTCGGCAAGTGCTTAAATGTTAAAGTAATTTTATTTGTTATTTGGACGACATTCGATAAACAATAGCAGTGCCCATAATAAAACGACCATACAATTTTGCCCAAACAATTTAAATGAAGAGTGAAAGCACCATAAAAATAATAAATTAGGTTTTCCAAAAAAAAGAAGATATTTTTAAACGAAACCGCGTTGCATTCAGTTTCGTTCAAAGGTCGAAATTTATTTTTAGACACAATTCCGGATTGCATAACTTTAATGTGTTCATTGTTCTTATAAAATTAGGCGTTACGTGTAATTTTGTATGCTAGCTTTTAAGCAAGATATTAAAGTTAGATCTCATCTAATTGTTGAAAATAATTAAATATTCCTGAAGCCAGTATTTTTAAACATTGTCTCAGCAAAAAGCGATTAAAGATTGTTAATCTCACTGATGAGTGATTTTTAAACCAATTCACTGCACATCAGAATTGATCGTTGATCCTTAAAATGATATGGCCTATTTCGCCTAAATCGATTGTTATAAAACACGATTGATGTAAGGTGTAAGTTTTTAATATTAATCGAGCCGTTTTACGTAGGAAAACTGCATTCACAGTCATATTCATAAATTTAAACTAGTTTTGTGTTATTCACATAAATCGTCGAATTACTGCTTACGTAAATTGATTAAAGTAGGAAATTGTTAAAAGTCGTATAAACTTCCGCACTGCTTGTTCTATTTCTCATTTGTTTGCATAAAAATATTGTACGTTAGCGCAAATTTTTTTTGTTGCACATACTGGAAAAAAAATTATACACGCAATTATGAATTTTTCTAAGTGTAAAATAATAAAGTTGCTTCGAAAATATTAAAGATTTAATATAAAAAGAGACCCGTTAAAAAAGAAAGACGGGGTTGTTAAATTCTTTTTTAAACTACTTTAGATGTTTATTAAACAATTTTGAATTGATATTGTTGAATAAAAGACAGTAATAATTTTTACTTCACCAATTTTTTTTTAAAATCGAGAAAAAAATTATTATTTCTAACACCAATAATTTATTTCGGTAATAAGCAAGAAGTTTCACTTCAGTCGCGCGTGGACTGCACGCGCACACTTTTATTTTAGCAATAATTTCTTTAACTATTTAGAAATTCAAATATGATGGGTTAAATGAAGCAACAAGTTGAATGCAAAACCCCTCTAAAAGCAACCCAATTATTTTTGAGAAATGTTAAGGTCGTTAAAAGTACAACAAAAAAACCGGGGCATTAAATTGCGGATTATAATATTTTTAACAAATATTGCGTCAAATTAAAAATAATTGGGTTTTAATTATCGAATTATTTTATTTCGTTTTTTTTGCCATTCCACAAGAAGATAGTTCAAAGTTCAATGAAAACAATTTAATGCACAAATTTGGCTATTTTGTAGTTTCCAATGCATTTCCTTTTAAACACCAGACATTGGAGAATTAATCGGTTTTTGTGACGCATAACACGAAACTATGTGTGAGTGTGTGCATTTATTACGCCTATACTATGACGTCATTAATTAGAAAATTTACTTCTTACAAAATTCCTATTGTTCTGTTTAAATCATGACAACAGCGGAATAATATTAATCGGATTGAAAAATCTATTTACCATAGCAATGAGTGGAAGGGAGCGAAAAGATACGACAATCTTGTGAGAGTGAGTGAGAGAAAACGTTTAAAATTATTCAATTGATTTTTCGTCTAATATATTGGCCTAAATTTATTGTGAATCGTGCTTAAAACCGAATGTGCACATTCCGATCTCGGGAAAATGTCTGTCAAGTCATAAATTAAATTTTAGGTTAATAAATATCGATTTTATGTTTGAAAAATCTATTTACCATAGCAATGAGTGGAAGGGAGCGAAAAGATACGGCAATCTTGTCAGAACGAGTGAGAGAAAACTATTATTATTATTCCAATTGATTTTTCCTCTAATATATTGGCCAAAATTATTGTGAATCATGCTTAAAACCGAGTGTGCACATTACGATCTCGGGAAAATGTTTGTCAAGTCTTAAATTAAATTTTAGTTTAATAAATATCGATTTTATGTTTGAAAAATCTATTTACCGTAGCAATGAGTGGAAGGGAGCGAAAAGATACGACAATCTTGTCAGAGCGAGTGAGAGAAAACGATTAAAATTATTCAACTGATTTTTCGTCTAATATATTGGCCTAAATTTATTGTGAATCATGCTTAAAACCGAGTGTGCACATTCCGATCTCGGGAAAATGTTTTTCACATCATAAATTAAATTTTAGTTTAATAATTATCGATTTTATATTTGAAAAATCTATTTACCATAGCAATGAGTGGAAGGGAGCGAAAAGATACGACAATCTTGTCAGGACGAGTGAGAGAAAACTATTATTATTATTCAACTGATTTTTCGTCTAATATATTGGCCTAAATTATTGTAAATCGCGCTTAAAATCGAGTGTGCATATTCGAGCTCAAAGTGGCACATTCCGATCTCGGGAAAATGAAGCGCGCCGCTCCGCGTCGCGCTTCATTTTCCTCCCTCGCTCGGAAATGTGCCACTTTTCGCTCGAATGTGCACATCCTTGTACTTCTCTTGATTTCACCCCGCTTATCTACTTTACCCTTCGCTATTTCAAATCATAAATTTAATTTTGGTTTATTAAATATCGATTTTATGTTTGAAAAATCTATTTACCATAGCAATGAGTGGAAGGGAGCGAAAAGATACGACAATCTTGTCAGAGCGAGTGAGAGAAAACGATTAATATTATTCAACTGATTTTTCGTCTAATTTAGCGGCCTAAATTCTTGTGAATCGTGCTTAAAACCGAGTGTGCACGTTCGAGCTCAAAGTGGCACATTCCGATCTCGGGAAAATGAAGCGCGCCGCTCCGCGTCGCGCTTCATTTGCCTCCCTCGCTCGGAAATGTGCCACTTTTCGCTCGAACGCGCACATCCTCGTATTTATTCACTTTATTTACATTATTAAATTTTGATTTAATTCAAAATTAAATAACTTCTAAATATAACCGACCAATTGATGCATATTTTACTTTGTTTTCGATTTACACGGTTTCCTATGCAAAAATTATCATTCCACCAGCGATGGACTTTTTTAAAGTTTGGAAATGACAATGTATGAATATTTGTATACGACCTGAAAAGGCCATCGAAAAATTACAATTGCCTTAAAACAATGAGGTGTACTTTTGGTATTTCAATTGTGATTCATTTCTTAGTTGTTTTTTCTGCAATGCCATCAAAAATGAAATAATCGGGTCAATTTATTTAGAGCTTAAAATTAGTAAATTGATAGAGTAGAAAAATGGGAATCGTCATAAACTTTTCGCTATGTATTTAATTGGATTTGCAAGTTTTCCAATAATGCGGAAATCGTTGAGCAATAAGAAAAGCAAGTAGTCCGTAACGTGACTTGTTCGTTCAACAATCCAAATAAATGTAACTTAAAATAACTTTTATTAATTAACAAATATTATTAAGTGAGTTTAATTGGGAAAGGTACGACCGATTATAATTACTCAATTGTTTAGATATTATTGAAAAGGTTAATTAAAAAGGAAGCACTTGGTACGACCGAAAATCGTAACCCAATTAATATTTGTATTTAAAATTGAACTTGCGTGCTTTGAGAACTTTTCGTTTAAACATAATTTGGTTTGGTTTCAGGATGAAGTTTGTTGCTGATGGGAAAGTTCCTTCCACCCTCAAACTAATGCTTTTCCAATTCGTTTTCTGGGTAGTGCGCGTTTTTGAATTGCAACCCTAAAACCATGAAAGTCTTTCAGCAGAAATGCAATATAAAAAATTGGTGATAGATTACACTTAAAAAAAGCACATTTAAATATTTTAAATACAGTAAAACCTCCCTAGACGGACACCAATGGTCATGAAATTTTTGACCGTATAAGAGAGGTGTCCGTCTAAAAGAAAAAGGACTAAAATGCATATAAAGCATAGGCACTCTCTCCGTCATCAAAAAAGTGTATGCTAAATGGAGGTTTTACTGTATACAAATTAAACCATTTAAATTTAATTGTTACACAGTAAAATAAAATAAACATTGAGTATGGTCACTTTACATTAAAAATAACCTTTTTAAAAATAAGCTGTTGTGAATTTTAAATTTTAGTGTAAGTTATTATCAATAATAATGTCACCGTCGAATTTCATAAATGGTTTTAATAAGCAACCAAGAACGGTGTTCCGTTGGAAATTATGTTTGGGCGAAAATTTATTTTGACCTTTAAATGTTAATTTAAACGGAAATAAAACTCTTTTACATTTTCCTTTTGGAAAAATTTTTACAATTTAATAACAAAAAGAAAACCTTCTTTTGTACTTATTTAACCTTTTCAAATGTTATTACTTTTTGGAAATTTAAAATGTAAATTAAGAGCCAAAGTAATTTCCAGGAAGGGCCCAAAATAACGCGCGGGCTTATTTATTCCAAATTATGTGGAATTTATTTCAAAGGACAATCCGTTCAAATTGAATTTCTTTTGGCAAAATTAACCGTTTTAATTACGCTTTTATCTTAACCATTTTGTTCCTTTCTTCTTTAATTGAAAACATATAAACAAATTCATTCCCGTTCTTTTAAAATTCAAGTAATTTTACCCAAACTTTCATTGGCTTTAAATATTTTGTTCTTCAAAATATAAAACAACTAAAATTCACCTTTTCCTTTTTTAAATTACCCAAGTTTTTAAAATTTTCTATAGAACTTAAATATTTATTTTAGGAATCCATGGTTAATGATAGTATTTAATTTTTTCATTTGATTATGTACTTTAACAAACCCATTAAATTTATTGAACATTTAATTTAAAATTTGAATATTTTTATAGTTAATTAAAATCGATTTAATTAAAATACTAATTTATTACATTGAATTTATAATTTTCAAACATTTTGAATATCGTTTAAATATTAATTAAAAATTAAAAAGTATAATTTATAAATAAATTAAGGAAAATACGATTTAAATGGACTTTTGACTATGGTTATTAATGCAAATTTAAAAAATTCAAATTTAAGATTTTAATTAATAAATTAAAAATTTTATTGTAATTTAAGTAAAAGGTTTATCCAAATAATAGTCTAATTCAAATTTAACGAAATAACTAATAAAAACTAAATTTTATCAAAATCTTTACTCATTTTAATTTGATAAATTAAAATCCAGATTTTGTATAAAATTGTTTAATAATGAAATAATTTAAAGCCAAGTATACAAATTTCTTAATATTTAAGTAAAAGGTTTTTGTTATTAAAACTGATAATTTTCTTAGTAATTTCATTAAAAATTGGTAAGTTTAATTTAAATATTCAATTTAAATTTCCGGATGACGATTAAATAAAAGATTATATTTTTTTAAAATTTTAAAAAATAATTAAATTTTTCGCAAACGGTTTAGTGTAATTTTTAAATTAATAAATTTTAAAAACCTTTTATTTGGTTCAACGTTTTACACCAATAATTTTTAAATTTAAGTTATTAACTGAAATATTAAAAAATAATAAAATGTAATTTTAAAAAGACCAAGGTTAATGTATCATGATTAAATTTTATGCATCATTTGAATATAACAATTTAAATTAAAAATTTAAATATTAAAAATTTTAATTCTGGTCAAACAAATTTATATGTTAAATCTTGTTTAAAAAATAATTCGACTAATGAATTGGATTGAAATAACCCAATCGCAAATGATTCCCCAAAATAACTTTTTCATGGCCATTAATTTGACATTCTTTTTAATCAATCTTTAAATTCGAAATAACTAAATTTTGTTAAAACGCTAAAAAATTTGGTAAATTGGAATTTCAAAAAAAAATTTATCAAAAAAAATTAAAATTACGATCAAATTTTAAATGAAAAAAGTGAAGAAATAAGGTTTGTATTAATTGCCTTGAAAAGAAAGTAATTTCTGAAAATGAAAATCCGATGCGGAAGCCGGTTAAATTAAAATTTAATGTTGGTTTTAAATTCGGAATGACAAAAATCTTTAAAATTAAAGCAATTTTAAAAAGGAAAAGCTTAAGCAAATTGGTTTAATTTTAAAAACCAATATTTTAAAAAACTAATTTTTTTTAAAGTGAAGCAAAAAACATGTCTATTCAACAAAATAAAATTATTTGAAAAAACCCCAAATCTTTTGCCATTAAATTTGAAATTTTGGCAATTCAATTTTGTAAATATTAATCGAAAAATTAGATTTTTATTTCAAAATAATCAATCTAATAAATTAAATTCTAAAAATCATTTAAATTGAAACAAAATTTCCATAAATTTTTAAATTGAAGAAGCGAATGAGGAGTTTGGTAAAATTAATTACATTTATTTAAATTAAATTGATTTTTATTGTAAATTCTATGTTTAATTGCAAAAAAAATGATAATTATTTTAAATAATAACAATTTAATTGAATAAAATTAGCAGAAATTAAATTTATCCAATTTCTTAATGCATTTTGAATCAATTTTTAATAAAATTTTGAATATTGAAAATTTAAAAAAAATAATTATCTAAAGATTTTTAATAATCCAATTTTGCAAAAAAACAAAGAAAATCTATGGATATTTCCTTAAAAATTTTGTTGAATTTTTTTTAAACTTTCATTACGTTTATATTTAAAATTTTTTCCTTAAAAATGTCCTTCAGGTTTTTAATAAAATTTAAGGATTTCCAAAACAAACGTATTCAAAAATTTTAATTTATAAATAGATAAATGAAAGGAATCAATTTTTTTAATTAATGAAAATTTAATAATTAATTTATCTAAAGTGTTTTTTACATTAAATTTCAACTTATTAATAACAACAATTTATTTGTTTAAAAGCCAATTGAATGCATTTAATTAAAATTTTAAAAAAAAGGGTGACAAGGTTATTTTAAATATGGAATTTTCCAAATTTAAATTTAAATTTGGTTTTATTAATAAAATTACAATATGTATTTAAAATAATAATTTATTTTAATTTAAAAATTTGAATTTTTCCTATTTTAAAAAGTTAATTCAAATAAAAATTTGGTTAAAATTTGAAGAGGAAGAAAGAATCCCAAAATTTGGAGACATTCCATTATAAATTACAATTTATGCAACGATTTAAAATAAATTAAATTAATTAACGAAAATTTAATATTTTAATTTTAATTCCTCAATAGAAAGCATTCGTATAATATTTTTAATGTAATTTTAACCTAAAACATTAATATAATTAATTTATAATTACTTTAATAAATATAGATTATTCTAATTTCGGCTGAAGGAGACATAATTTTGGAATGCACATTTGCGGTTCCAAAGTAAATTTCAAGGATTGTTAATAAATCCTATAATGATGATTTTCCTTTAAATGCCAATTTTTCCTTAAAACCTTAAAAATTTAGGTTAATAGTTTCAAAAAATTAATTTAATTCATATATTTGAGCCAATTTTTAATAAGATGCAACAAAAATAAGGTTTTTTTAAAAAGGTTCCTTTAAAGTGCCTTTGCAAATATATAGAATAGAAACTTAAATTACAATAGAGGAAAATGTAATTTGGGAAATCAATAATTAGTATTTTTATTTTTAATTATACATTAAAGTTCTAAAAAAGTGACTACAAGTTCAAATAAGTTTTTATTACTATTTTAGATTTTTGCTAACGTAATTTTTAATAAATACTTAAATTTCTATGAAATTGATAAATTTCCGGAAAGTCACCATGATAAAAAATATAAATTTTTTAAAACAAAATCAATCAAATTGAGGCAACAAATAAATTAATCCAAATTTGTAATTGGTTAAGAATTTGAACATTAAAAAATTGATTAAATTTTATTTTGTAAATAATTTTTAAGTTTAAATTGTCAAAGTTTAAATGCAAGACATTAGAAAATTTTTGGTTTTTTCTTAAAATTTAATTATATTGATTAAAATTACCAAAATTTTTTAAATTAAATATTTAATTAATTCCATTTTTAAAGCCCAAAATTTTTTTTATAATTTGAAAACAAAATAAATTTTTAAAATTTTAAAAAATTTAATAAAAATTTTTTAAAATTAAATTTTAATAAATTTTTACAATTAAAAAAAAAAAAATTTTAATTTATTTTTAATTTTAAAAATTTTTTTTAAAATTGGGAAAAAATTTTTAAAATTTTAAAATTTAACTATTTTTTTTCTTAAAAATTTTCTTAAACAATTTTTTTAAACCCAAAAATAAACAAAATTATAAATTTTCAAATCCCAATTTTTTTCTTTACATTTTAAACCCAAAAATTTTAATTTAAAAAAAAATTATCCCCCTTTTCCCAAAAAAAATAAAACAAATTTTATTTTTTTTAAGATTTGATTTAAAAATTTTTACAAAAATTTCCCAAAAAAGGGGTTGGGCTTTTTAAAAAATTTTCCTTTTTTAAAAAGGGAAATTTCCCCGCCCCTTATTTTCCTGGAAATTTTTCAAAAAAATTTTTTAAATAAAAAAAATTTAAAGTTAAAAGGATTTTAAGGAAATTTTAAAAGTAATCTCTTGGAATAGCTCGATTACGGTAAGTACTGTTTTTAGGGTGTTGATTACTTCTTAGGCTGACTGTACAATAAATAATTTTCACTTGTAACTTATAAGAGATAAAGTCACAAAACAAATATAGTAGTAGTACTCATTTATAAATTTATTTACGACACTGTAGCATTCAAAAGTGACCATAAACTAATCAATCTGCCATAATGTTAATCTTTATGGCAAATAGCATAATCAATTTATTTAAATTGCAATAATACTATAAAATCGTCGATTAAGCATTTAATAATCTAACATAAAGCGTTGCTTAAAAATAAATCATACCTTTCGTTTTGTTGTCTTAATAAATTATTGAAAGCTTGTGAATCTGCAACAAAAACAGTAATTAAATTAAAATGTGCCATAATTATTTTTAATAGCTTCAGTTTTCCAATTAAATTGTTTAGCCATTACGCTTAAATTGGACTGATTAAATTTAGTAATTATTAATCCATTATCTCACATGACAATAAAAAGAACGGCTTCATTAAATAAGAAAATTCTGCAAACTTTCCGAACTTTTGTTCGTTTCAATTTAAATCGCATTATGGCATATACAAATTAATACAAAAAAATAAACGTATTTCAAATTTAAACAAGCCGAGAGTCGTACTTATTAATTTTTTTTTCCAACATAAAACGAAACGAACTTTTTATTATAAAATCGCCTATTTGTTTAAATAATAAATAAAGTATGCCATCAAAACAAAAACAATTTGTATCGGTTAATTATGCAAGAATTGTGGTTAGCACAACTGCAAAAGTTTCACGTCCAATAAAAGAGAGTTTAACAACAAACGCTTACGTAAAGCTTTCCGCTATATCGAAAAAATTTAATCGGATTTAGAGCAGGATTTTTACTGTTAATTTTTTTTTTTTTTGAAAAAAATTTACGCAGGAAGACCACTTTAAAAGTGAAGCTCGCCGATCGTGCTTATTTCCGCATCTTAAGTGATCAACTGTTCGCTTTCTATTTGTTATTTATTAAATAACAATTTGTCAGCTTTCTGTCTACATAGTTAGCGAATTTTTTGTGGCCACTTGTGTAAAAAAACGTCAAAAGCTAATCAAATCTTTGAATAAGTAATGGCGAACGAAAACAATTCCAACTTTGAATATTTTGATAAAATAACTTGTAAAATATGCAAAAAAAAAACATCACTGATGTTTCTATTGTATTTAATGACACGTTAAGTACACTTATAGCAGTATCGATAATTCTTATCTTATTTCTCATTTGTCGAAATAAAGTGGAAAATGTTCACAAATCGTTTAGTGTCCAAAATCGGTGCTTCTACCCTATATCTTTTTAACCAAATCGATAAAGACAAGTTCAAAAATTTTCTAATTTTTCATTTTACGACGTATTTGTTTAACCTTCCGCATACTAGGTGACTAAATGCCGCATGCCACACTAGGTGGGGTTTGTCATACCCCGAAAATAAAATTAAATTAAATCGCCAAAATTGTAATTTATGACAGTTAAATGATAGGAAATATATTTCAATAATGAATAATGAATAGGATTAAGTAAAACATATTGTATCTTCTCGCTCCCTTCCACTCATTGCTATGGTAAATACGTTTTTCGAATGTAAAATCGATATTTACTAAATTAAATTAAAAATTTTGATTTGAAGAAGCTTATGGTAAATTATATTATTGTAATAAATACGAGGATGTGCGCATTCGAGCGAAAAGTGGCACATTTCCGAGCGAGGGAGGCAAATGAAGCGCGACGCGGAGCGGCGCGCTTCATTTTCCCGAGATCGGAATGTGCCACTTTGAGCTCGAATGTGCACACTCGGTTTTAAGCATGATTCGCAATAATTTTCGTGACAAAAAATTAGTGAATAATTTTTATCATTCCCTCTCACTCGTACTTATGAGTTTGTTGTATCTTTTCGCTTGCTCCCACTCATTGCTATGGTAAAAATACGTTTTTCGAATATATAATCGATATATTTGCTGAACTAAATTAAATTTGTTGATTTAAAAGAAAGTTTAATTTACAAAATTCAATAAATACGAGGATGTGCGCATTCGAGCGAAAAGTGGCACATTTCTGAGCGAGGGAGGCAAATGAAGCGCGACGCGGAGCGGCGCGCTTCATTTTCCCGAGATCGGAATGTGCCACTTTGAGCTCGAATGTGCACACTCGGTTTTAAGCATGATTCGCAATAATTTTCGTGACAAATAATTAGTGAATGATTTTTATCATTCCCTCTCACTCGTACTTATGAGTTTATTGTATCTTTTCGCTTGCTCCCACTCATTGCTATGGTAAAAATACGTTTTTCGAATATATAATCGATATATTTGCTGAACTAAATTAAATTTGTTGATTTAAAAGAAAGTTTAACTTACAAAATTCAATAAATACGAGGATGTGCGCATTCGAGCGAAAAGTGGCACATTTCCGAGCGAGGGAGGCAAATGAAGCGCGACGCGGAGCGGCGCGCTTCATTTTCCCGAGATCGGAATGTGCCACTTTGAGCTCGAATGTGCACGCTCGGTTTTAAGCTCGATTACCAAACGTCCCCTTTTAACAAAAAAAAATTGTTCACGTTAGTTATACCCCACCTAGTACACGGAAGGTTAAATAATCTATAGCACTGGTTCTTAACTTTTTTGTTGTCGCTACCCCCCTTAAAATCTAAAAATGTTTGGTCGGCCCCCTCGTGCCTTTCAATAATTTATAATCAATATTTATTTTAAAAGTGGTTTGCTAGTGACTTCGCCCCCCTTCACGCACAAAGCAACACTGCTATGCTATAATGATTTTTTTTCTTATATTATTATTCAAACTCAAAAACTATAAATAATATTTTAATGTGAGAATTTTTTTGAATATTGACAAGTCCTTGAATATAATGACAATTTCAATTAGGTCCTGTTTAAAATTGAAAGATTGGAGGTTTTTGAAATTAATCAAAAATAACAACTGTAATTACGTTTTTTTTTTGTAAATTTTCATACTAATGGTATTACGAATTTGCCTTTAAAGAAAATTATTATTTTCATTTTAGTAACATTTTGTTTTATTACAATTTATTAGGAACCGTACAAAAATATAATGATATTTTACTTAAAATAATTTCCTTTGTATTATCTTCTTCTTTTGCGACTCTTTCAGTGAATTAATGATTGATTTTTGAGCTATTGCAATTAATTAAATTAAATAATGTAAAACCGTTTAAAGAATTGATTCAAATTCAAATTTTATTATATTTTCAATATTCATTACGGGAACGGATATGCTTTGTCCGTCCATAAATTGCATCCTGTGATTTATCATATTTCATATTTGACTATTTATGAAAATCAAATGTAACACTGATTTACTTTCACTCATACATATTATACGAGTGCGCATTTTAAAGTTTCTGGCGAACAATTAAAGCGTGCCCCTATTTCCGTAACATGGGAGACATTTAGAAAACGGCAAATTTGGAGTCGATGTTTACTTTAAAAAAAAAAACTGTTATTGTTAATTCGTTTAATGTAACAGTTAAATACATAATAAAAGATAATATTCACTTGTAAGTGCGTTTTTTATTTGTTAAGCGGTACTCTCGAATTTTAATACACTTAAGTGTTTTTTTTAGTATTTGATCATTCTAATTTTAAAAGGCCTCTCACCATAGATTTATGTCTAATTAATACAAATAAGATTTAGATTTATTCTTTTATGATTTGTTGTTTATTTGTTTTTAATTAAAAAGAAAAAAAATAATATGTAAAATTCCAGTTTCCTGACTGGTTTGGAAATTTTCCAAAATTGATATCAATTAACTAATGTAACACCCATACACATCCAGTAATGTAAATTAGTTTATTATATTTCGATTTGACTATTGAATTGGGTACCAACCGTTTAGAAAAAATATAACTTGGAAAAATACACTAGTAATTACTAAAAATAATGCGCAATGCAGAATTTCTAAAGCAGTTCGATAAGTCGAGGGTTCGCAAAGTCCCTGCCACGCTAATAATTTAATACCTGCAATTCACCATCGAAATATCAATCAACTTTGGTCCTTTTTTGTATTAGCTTTTCAATCAACTTTTTTGAGCAAACTAATAAATCGTTTTGGCATACAGTTAAAGTGTATTTATTAATTGTTACTTTCATCCGATTTGATGGGCTACACGTGTTAGAAAAAAAAAGGTGTCGCGAGATAATCGACGTTACATGTAAAACCCAATTGCAAAATTGGAAACGTCCAACTTTTTCGAACATTACTTGTTTGTCTTAGCAGAACTTCGCTGATTTAAGATAGTTCGCTGGTAAATGCATTTTGCTTACGAATTTGATGAAATTGAAAGGCACTGAGCTAAGTGTCATTTATTTCATTTAAAAAAATTAAATCTTTCGGTCAATTCTGAAGCGAGATGCTATTAAGCAAAGTGTACATAAATAACATGCAAGAGATCAAAGATGTATATGAAAAAATCTTAGGAACCTTTCTTACCGATTTTTTTTTAAACACTTCGGCACATATTTTTCTATTTCATTTCGACCGAACAAAAATTATTAAAAACAACATCTTATGGTATAAAATAATTAAAAATTTTTAATTCGTTTTTCGTATTAGTCATTCAATATTTTGTTTACAATCCATTGCGATATTAAGCCTTTGAATTTATTTATTATTCAGTTCCGTATTACAAATACACAAAAAAGGAAAAATACTTATAAACATTTGTCTTTCAAATTTTTTTTGCATTTTTATTAATAAAAGTCTATTCTAATGCATAAATAAATAAATATGTGTTTTACTTAAACCTATTCATTATTGGATATTAAAATATATTTCTTATCATTTAACTGTCATAGAGTACACTTTTGTGCATTTTATTTTCGGGGTATGGCAAACCCCACCTAGTATGACATGTGACATTTAGTCACCTAGTATGCAGAAGGTTAATCCCTTATTAAAATATTGGGACAAAATCTGTAACTTACAATATTTAATTTTGCATCTCTAAAACTACCGTTTTTGAATACTGAAGTATTTCAATCTAGAGTTAAATTATCATATAGCTATATCTATAGCTCCATAGCGTAGAATTCGTTATTTTATGTGAAATGAGTGGAAAACGTAATTTAATGCAAAATAACTATTTAAAAATCGAAATATCTTAGTGCCTCATCTAAATCGAACAGGTTTGATTAAAAATGTCCAACGCTATTGTCCACCGACTATTGACCTTTCCTCGTGGGCCACCCCGCACATATTAAACTTTCTTTATATTTGAATATTTTGCACGTAGGCTAAAAAAAAATCAATTTAATTTATTTGAAAAAAAAAAATCCACGTTTCGGTATTATAGGATTTAGCGTATCTAATTTGCAATGCGATACTGTTCGTTATGTACCTAAAGATAAGGGGTTTTTTTGAATCGATCATTTCATGAATCATTTCTTTATTAAGAAATGTACGGTTAAGGTTAAAGGACTGGGAACGCATTACAAACATGAGGCGTTTAGAAAACGGGGCTCGGACGGAATTCACTTAGGTCTACAAAAAAATAGGTCAAGTTAAATGTTTCAAGTTATTTCAACTACAGTCTAACACAAATAGCGTGGTATCATCCACGCTTAATACATCACATGCTATATTTGGGGTGGAGTCAATGGTTACCTAATTTCATAGAACCATGTGCAAATGCTGCTACTTACGTTTTTATTGTATGTTGTGCAGAAGTAAGTCACAGAATAATTAAATTTCTTGGGGGTGCACCAACGCCTATCGGGTTTACGTAAAAAAAGTTATACAAGTCCAACCCTTAAGTGCTTGCGAGACGAGTGAATTCGATAAAAAGTCTCAATGAAACTCGTACCGAATCTTTGTAAGGGTATAAGACACGTTTATTTTGATTAGAATTATCACTAATTTGAACACATTGTACGAAATTTAAAAAGGCGTGTCGACCGGTCATGCACTAATAAAGCTCTACGGAGAGCCACCTCTTGCTGTAAAACCAAGCACTAGCTAGTCCGTATAACAACGGTTATATATAGCGTTGAACGTACGATCTAATACGAGCCTTATCGGAAATACGAGCTACCCTAGCGAAGTCCGCATTACACAGCAAAGAAACCGATAAAGCTTTTCAAAATTCAGACTTTCGATTAACGCAAAATGAAGTTTGTTAGTTTTTAAATATTCCTCTTATTTACCCCTCTTATTTGCCCACTTTGATGACGCAGAATACCTGTTCTATCACAACATTCTAGTATTTTAATTAGGTTTTTCTCCGTGCAAGTTAATGACAGGAATTCTCCCTCTTGATAATTTATCTAGTTTGCCTCGAATTTATCAATATTTTAAAACTTTGTGTTTACAATTTTTAATAAGAGACCAATTCAAAAATTACCAATCATCGTGATAATACACATTTTTTATTTTGAAATTCGTTTCCAAATAGCGTCTGCACTCGAAATGTCGTACAGTGGAACTTGTTAAAGCTGCCCGCCCAAACAATGATGATGACTACCCTAATATTTTTTGACTTTGTTAATAATATGTATATTCAAAATTTCGGATCGTGTTTAAACCAGAAGGTACCTAAGTGATTTTTGAAAAAATGCACCCTATCGAGGTAAAAATATATTAGTTTATAAGTGAAAACAATTAAATTATTTAAATAGCATTTGATGATTTTTAATGAAAAAAAACTACTTAGCTTTGGACACGTTAAGTTCAGTTTTGAACACTTTGTAAAATATGAAGAAAAAAAACATCACAGACGTTTCTATTGTATTTAATGACACGTTAATTGCACTTTTAGCAGTATGTATCGATAATTCTTATCTTATTTGTCATTTGTCAAAATAAAGTGGAAAATGTTCACAAATGGTTTAGTGTCCAAAATCGGTGCTTCTACCCTATATCTTTTTAACCAAATCGATAAAGAAAAGTTCAAAATTTTTTCTAATTTTTTATTTTACGACGTATTTGTTTAACCTTCCGCATACTAGGTGGCTAAATGTCACATGCCATACTAGGTGGGGTTTGCCATACCCCGAAAATAAAATGAAATTAAATCCACAAAATTGTACTTTATGACAGGTCAATGATAAGAAATATATTTTAATAATTAATAATGAATAGGATTAAGTAAAACACATTGTATCTTCTCGCTCCCTTCCACTCATTGCTATGGTAAATACGTTTTTCAAATATAAAATCGATATTTACTAAATTAAATTAAAATTTTTGATTTCAAGAAGATTATGGTAAATTATATTAATGTAATAAATACGAGGATGTGCGCATTCGAGCGAAAAGTGGCACATTTCCGAGCGAGGGAGGCAAATGAAGCGCGACGCGGAGCGGCGCGCTTTATTTTCCCGAGATCGGAATGTGCCACTTTGAGCTCGAATGTGCACACTCGGTTTTAAGCGTCATTTACAATAATTTAGGCCAGTAAATTAAATAAAGAATTAATTGAATAATTTTAACCGTTCCCTCTCACTTGTATTGACAATATTATCGTATTTTTTCGCTCCCTTCCACTCATTGCTATGGTAAATACGTTTTTCGAATATAAAATCGATAGTTACTAAATTAAATTAAAATTTTTGATTTCAAGAAGATTATGGTAAATTATATTAATGTAATAAATACGAGGATGTGCGCATTCGAGCGAAAAGTGGCACATTTCCGAGCGAGGGAGGCAAATGAAGCGCGACGCGGAGCGGCGCGCTTTATTTTCCCGAGATCGGAATGTGCCACTTTGAGCTCGAATGTGCACACTCGGTTTTAAGCGTCATTTACAATAATTTAGGCCAGTAAATTAAATAAAGAATTAATTGAATAATTTTAATCGTTCCCTCTCACTTGTATTGACAATATTATCGTATTTTTTCGCTCCCTTCCATTCATTGCTATGGTAAATACGTTTTTCGAATATAAAATCGATATTTACTAAATTAAATTAAAATTTTTGATTTCAAGAAGATTATGGTAAATTATATTAATGTAATAAATACGAGGATGTGCGCATTCGAGCGAAAAGTGGCACATTTTCGAGCGAGGGAGGCAAATAAAGCGCGACGCGGAGCGGTGCGCTTCATTTTTCCAAGATTGGAATGTGCCACATTGAGCTCGAATGTGCACACTCCGTTTTAAGCCTAATTCACAATATTTTAGGTCAATTAATTAAATAAAGAATTAATTATATAATTTTAATCGTTCCCTCTAACTTGCATTGACAAGATTATCGTATCTTTTCGCTCGCTTCCGCTCATTGCTATGATAAATACGTTTTTCGGATATAAAATCGATGTTTACTAAATTAGATTAAAATTTTTGATTTGAAGAAGCTTATGGTAAATTATATGAATGTAATAAATACGAGGATGTGCGCATTCGAGCGAAAAGTGGCACATTTCCGAGCGAGGGAGGCAAATGAAGCGCGACGCGGAGCGGCGCGCTTCATTTTCCCGAGATCGGAATGTGCCACTTTGGGCTCGAATGTGCACACTCAGCTTTTAAGCATGATTCACAATAATTTAGGTAACGTAAAATTAGTAAATAATTTTTGTCATTCCCTCACACTCGTACTTATGAGGCTGTTATATCTTTTCGCTCGCTCGCACTCATTGCTATGGTAAAAATACGTTTTTCGAATATATAATCGATATATTTGCTGAACTAAATTAAATTTGTTGATTTAAAGAAAGTTTAAATTACATAATTCAATAAATACGACGATGTGCACGTTCGAGCGAAAAGTGGCACATTCCCGAGCGAGGGATGCAAATGAAGCGCGACGCGAAGCGGCGCGCTTCATTTTCCCGAGATCGGAATGTGCCACTTTGAGCTCGAATGTGCACACTCGGTTTTAAGCATGATTCACAATAATTTAGGGAACGTAAAATTAGTAAATATTTTTTATCATTTGGCTCTTATTTGGCCCTTATAGAAAATTGCTGTATAACTTAACAATTCTTAATTAAAACCAAAAAAAAAAAAAATTCTAATACAAACAATGCGAAGCTTTTGATGGAAATTATCGCAAGCCTGTTCCGCTGAATGCATCATTAAAAATTAAAAATTCGATGTATAATAAAAATATTACCGTTCTTCCTGATTTTGTGAACGGTCATTGTTTTTGTAAAAAATAAACAGAATTCAAGAAAATGTAAAAAGCTTACATAAGACACAATGGTAATATTAAACACCGAATTTTCAATTAAAGCAATAATGATGTAATATCAGCTGGAATGTAAAAACAAAAATACATAATTACTTATTAGTGTCCAATTTTGTCAACTTTTGAAAACTTGAGATTAATTAAAAAATTGTTAGATCACTGACAATCGTACCGATAATTTTGTTCTAAACAAAAAATGATGTAATAGAAGGAGTATATTACATTGAAACCTCGCGAAATTTAAATTTTATATGCTTTTGGACTTTGGGTGGCCCGTCTGTAAATTGTCTAATACTTCCTGAACTGAAAAATTTCAATTAATAAAAAAATACTTCGGAGTAGTTTTCTCATCAATTTCTCTTTTACAAAAATACTTAAAAAAACAATACGAAAATAATGATGTATTATACATAAAAATTGTAACTTTCTCTCTTAAAAAATTTAAGAATTATTATTAATTATGAGACCTTTGTTTTTTTCCGAGTAGGGTGAGTGTACCAGTCCCAAACCAGTTAAGGACAAATTTTGACTTTAAAATGCTCTGAACTGGTATTATGTAGTTTTAACGTAGAAATGTATATATAAAATTGTTTATTGTTTACTAACGCTGCAATATTGATAAATTATTTGAATCTAAATATTTAAGTTTTTTATAGATTTCGTGAACAATATCAAAAACGGTAATGCACCTAAGGTTGACCAGTGCGCTCATAGCTCTTAAATAAACACTAAATTTTAAAATATGTTTGGAACGTTGTTAACATTCTAGGCCACGTAACAAAATAGTCGAATTCTTCAAAAATGCCCGCTATTTCTTAATTTATTCAATCGAACATGCGAGTGGTCAACTACTGGTACGTGGTTTGGGACTGGTACACCCACCCTACTTCGAACTAATTCTGCTCAACCAAATTTTAAACATGAAAAAAATACATTTCCAATTTTCCATTTCAGATAATAGAAATAGTCAAGCATTGAGTAAATGCAATGAAAACTTGGGCTCTATACAAAAAGGGCTGATGAATTCGAAAACAAATATATTTTCTAATTTGGCTGCAACACAAAAATGTAATATTGTGAGATAAAATTTCAAAAAATGGTAAAACAAAATTAAGTCTAAATCAGTAAGTAATTCTGTACGTCAGCGAAGACATTCTTGTGCAATGTGTGGGTGATTAAAAAAAAATCACACTCCTAATAAACATAATTAGTAAATCTTAGAATCAATAAAAAAAATACTAATTGCATCTTTTTATCTCAAGTTCCCTTATATTCAAAAAAAATCCCCAGATATGAAATAGTGCATAGAAATTTAGTATTGTTTGTATTAAACATTGTAATACCTAATAGAATAAAGATAAAGCACTCCAGTTAAGGAAAAGTGTGAGCTACAAATAACGTAACCATTCATTAATGTTTATTTAATGATTCCGCCGAAGTATTTATAATTTAGTTAAGTAATAGGAAGCTCTTATTCAATATAAAATTCCTTTTAGTCAGATTTACTTAAAAAAAAACTACGTATTTCCTAAGGCATTTGATGATTTACGAAAATAGTTAAATTACAATGGTTTTATTAACTTTAATAAAAGTTCAAACGACAATAAAAAGAAAATTTATAATTATTAAATTTCCAATATAAACATATTTAGTGTCAATAATTAATTATTGGAGCTATGTTTATTTAGTCAATGGTACTTTTATTATAGGTAATGTATTGTTTACAGTTTTAAATAACGGTTTTTTTTACTTAAAAATCATCAAATGCTATTTAAATAATTTAATTGTTTTCACTTATAGAAAAAATCACGAACTAATACATTTTTATATTGATAATTGTGAAAGGGGGCATTTTTTAAAAATCAGTTTCGGTTTAAATACGATCCGAAATTTTGAACATGTTATTAACAAAGTCAAAAAATATTAGGGTAGTCATCATCAACTCAAAATGATTTAGTTTGGGCGGCCCGCTTTAACAAGTTCCACTGTACGACATTTCGAGTGCAGACGCTATTTGGAAACGAATTTCAAAATAAAAAACGAAATGTATATAAAAAAAGACATAGTTTCGTGTATATCTTAGAAACCTTTCTTACCGATTTTTTTTTAATCTTTCGTGTACGAGGTGGGGTATAACTAACGTAACCAATTTTTTTCTTGTTAAAGCGAGACGCTTGGTAATCGTGCTTAAAACCGCGTATGCACATTCGAGCTCGAAGTGGCACATTTCGATCTCGAGAAAATGAAGCGTGCCGCTCCGCGTCGCGCTTCATTTGCCTCCCTCGCTCGGAAATGTGCCACTTTTCGCTTGAATGCGCACATCCTCGTTTATTACATTAGTAGGTATAATTTACCGTGGGCTCCTTCAAATCTAAAATTTTAATCCAATTTAGTAAACATCGATTTTATATCCGAAAAACGTATTTACCATAGCAATGAGTGGAAGGGAGCGAAAAAATACGATAATATTGTCAATACAAGTGAGAGGGCACGATTAAAATTATTCAATTAATTTTTTATTTAATTTACTGGCTTAAATTATTGTGAATGACGCTTAAAACCGAGTGTGCACATTCGAGCTCAAAGTGGCACATTCCGATCTCGGGAAAATGAAGCGCGCCGCTCCGCGTCGCGCTTCATTTGCCTCCCTCGCTCGGAAATGTGCCACTTTTCGCTCGAATGCGCACATCCTCGTATTTATTACATTAATACAATTTACCATAATCTTCTTGAAATCAAAAATTTTAATTTAATTTAGTAAATATCGATTTTATATTCGAAAAACGTATTTACCATAGCAATGAGTGGAAGGAAGCGAGAAGAAACAATGTGTTTTACTTAATCCTATTTATTATTAATTATTAATTAGAAAAGGTACACGGTTTTTATAAGATCCTTTATTCCAATTTTTTAAAATCGAGTTTCAAAAAGCAACAGAAAAGATCTAATACTGCCTTTTGCAAAAGTAAAATATGTACGATTCTTTGTACTATTGAAAGGTTTCGCCTAAACCACTTTCTAGAAAGAGCTTTTAGAAATATGCATGAATTATGTTTTACTGAAATTGAAATTCGATCATTTGAATATCGACTTGCAAAAAATATGCCAAATTATGGCAAATTACGGCCCACAACGTTTCGTTATACGGCCAAATTTTTTATTGTGTATAAACATTTTTGGGAATTAAAAAGAATAAAATGCTTTATGAATTTAATACAAAAGTGTAACACACGTCCATTAGAATTTGTATGCTTTTGTATGGAAATGTTTCGTTATACGGGCAACTTTTCCGGAACGTATCTAGGGCGTAAAGCGAGGTATGGGCGAAATCGAAAATGCAATTTAATAATCAAATAATACAGCAGATACGGGTATCCCTCATAAATCTAAATTCATTTGCGTTGTGCAACAATTTTGAACGTCAATCTGACTGGGATCGATACATTGAATTTTCTCTTCTTTAAAAATCACATTTGTTTAAACGGTCCTAAAAAAAGACACAAACTTGTTTAAATCCTACAATGTCAATATCTACGTAGAATTTGGTGACATACACGGGAGACAAAGGTCAATATTGAAAACAGGAGTCCTCATACTTGATACATGCATATAACCCATACTTCGTTTTAATTAAACTTCGCAGCCTTGCTACTGATTTTTAATTAGAATTTTTAAGTTAATGGCAAACCGAAATACAGGATCTTCCAATGTTGTGTAAATGTCAAGGCTACTATACAATTTTGGCAGTAGGCTGAACCCCCTTTAATTGTGTGAATTTTCTAAATTATGCAAACATTGCCCATTTTGAACATTTTCTAATATGGCACACAAATAATTAAGTTTTATCCAAGCAATGGAATTTCGTGATTGAGAAAAATTTTGGTTTTTATATAAAATAATTTTTTTAATGGTTTTTAAGTAAACATTTAAATTTACGTATTAATAAATTGGTTTTTAAATTCTCTTTAGAAATTGACGATGTAAATACCAATCAAGAAAATTATTAGTTAATTTATACTAATTTTTTTAATTTACAGTAATTAAAAACTATGATAAATCATAGAAAAAAAATTATAATTTTTATAAGCTTCTAGAAATGCGGTTTTTTATTGGTTTAACGTCAGAGGCTGAATATTGTCAAGAGTTACATAAAACTTGAAAGCATAAACAGAAATCAACAGCACAGGGTATTCATTTTTGAGGATCACCTCATCGATTTTTGAAAACCTGTTGGCATAAAAAAGCGCAGAAAAAATAAGAGATTGACGTCAATAAGTATTATTTTATTATACTTTTATTTAGTTTAACGAATATGACAAGAATGATGGCTTTGAGCTTTCGTAAAAACCGTGATTCCACATTTTTGTCGCCGAAAAATACGTCAAAATCGGACAACTTTAAAAATTCTTCCAGTCTATCTCTTTAACGGTCCGAAGTTCGAATTCGGAGAAGGGGCATAGGTTGCTATTGACCCCTACGTTCTATCAAAATATTTAAAAAATAATTTGTTTTTGACGCGATGGAAAATTGTGACTAAATTGTTGTTTTTAAATAAATTAAAACAGAAAAAATTTCGGAGATACAGGAAAAATAAATTTGCTTAATTCATGCTTTTTTATTTCTGAATTGGATGGTTTTGTGAACGCGCCCTATTGCATTCAAAATGTTAGTTAAAAATTGTTCGATATTAATATAAATATTTTTTAAAAATTTTTATTTTGACTCGGACAAACTGCCATTTATATTAAAATTGCGTTTATCGATAGAACTAACATATTTAATAATGTATGTATGTATATTAAGCTTCAAATATGGACATACACAAACAATAAAGTCTGACTAATTTGAATAATTCAAAAATTGGCATATTTTTTGCAAGTTGATATTCAAATGATCGAATTTCAATTTCAGTAAAACATAATTCATGCATATTTCTAAAAGCTCTTTTTAGAAAGTGGTTTAGGCGAAACCTTTCAATAATACAAAGAATCGTACATATTTTATTTTTGCAAAAGGCAGTATTACACCTTTTCCGTTGCTTTTTCAAACCCAATTTTAAAAAACTGGAATAAAAGATATTATTAAAATTGTGTACCTTTTCTAATTTTCTTTTAAATGCAAAAATGAAGAAACTATATGTAATAAATACGAGGATGTGCACGTTCGAGCGAAAAGTGGCACATTTCCGAGCGAGGGAGGCAAATGAAGCGCGACGCGGAGCGGCGCGCTTCATTTTCCCGAGATTGGAATGTGCCACTTTGAGCTCGAATGTGCACACTCGGTTTTAAGCCTGATTCGCAATAATTTTAGTGACAAAAAATTAGTGAATAATTTTTATCATTCCCTCTCACTCGTACTTATGAGTTTGTTGTATCTTTTCGCTTGCTCCCACTCATTGCTATGGTAAAAATACGTTTTTCTAATATATAATCGATATATTTACTGAACTAAATTAAATTTGTTGATTTAAAAGAAAGTTTAATGTACATAATTCAATAAATACGAAGATGTGCGCAATCGAGCGAAAAGTGGCACATTTCCGAGCGAGGGAGGCAAATGAAGCGCGACGCGGAGCGGCGCGCTTCATTTTCCCGAGATCGGAATGTGCCACTTTGAGCTCGAATGTGCACACTCGGTTTTAAGCATGATTCACAATAATTTAGGTAACGTAAAATTAGTAAATAATTTTTATCATTCCGTCTCACTCGTACTTATAAGTTTCTAGTATCTTTTCGCTCGCTCGCACTCATTGCTATGGTAAAAATACGTTTTTCGCACTCGGCTTTAAGCATGATTCACAATAATTAATCTATTTAAAATTTACTATTTTTTTAAATTAATTGTTACAGAACCATATGTGTATCAGGAACCATATCTCTATCAAAAAATCTATATTTTAAGTAAGTAGCGTTCGTTTATGAAAATTAAAATTTTTGTGAATCGTGTAAAACTAGGCGTGATAGGTGTATTTTATAAAATAATACAGCACATTTGTAAATGGAAAAATGTATTAATACAAATATTATATTTTATTAAACTTTTTCCCCCTATTTGCACTTGGCCGCGACTCTCCAGAGGGGCGCTTTAATCTGACACAATTAAAACAATTAAAACGTTTTTTAATTTTTGATAATTTTTGATAATTTTTTTGATAACATACAAAATCGGTTATTTTTTCTTACTATACAACCCCCAAATTTAGGGATATGTAAAATTTGTTGTGAGGGCGACTGGCAAAGACAGCGGCATGTTTTGAAGGAGTCACTCTTTCTTGTTTATTTAATTTAATTTTGTTCAAAAACTATAAAACATTTTTTTTTAATTTAGCGAAATTCAAGGAGCAGAAATTTACATGGGCTCTTTCGCAACGTGTCTTCTATCGTCACGCTCCCCCATTTAAATTTTTTATCCACAAACTATTAACAAGTTATAAATTTTTGTAAAAGATGGCATTTCAATGGCCAATTTTTAAATAACAGTTGTTGGCATAATTTATTTTATATTTATTCATTTAAATTTAATATCTCTAGAACTTATGAGTTTGGACTGTTTGGAGGTTATTTTAGAATTTTGACGTGGTTTATTTTTATTAATGGGGTTCACACATTTTATTGGCAATTTGGGTTCTATTGTTGCCAAAAGAGCACTAATTGATTATAATTTAAAAAATAAAATGCTTTTAGCAATACTATCAATTTAATTCTTAAAAACGACTCGCGATTTAGTATTTAACCTAAAATTTGAAATTGAAAGACGGGGATTTTTTAACATATTATTTTTATTATTTATTTGGAGCAATAAGAACATAATTTGAAATACATCCATTGAAATATAATTTAATAACACACTCTACTTAAAAATGGAAGCAAACTTACTTTTATATTATTAGCGTGTCTACAGTAACAATTAAATAAAATTGAATTAATCGGATTTAACAAAAAAAAACACGTGCAAAAGAAGAAAGAACTAAGTTTCCAAAGTACGATAACTTTGGTCAATTAATATGCACATTTCAAAATGAAAAATCCCGCATTTATTAATGTAGCTTGTCTCATATCGAAACTATTTTGAATTACCTGTTCTGATAAACGAATATTAAATTTTGAATGTTACATCAATAAAATATACCTATTAAATATTAATGATTGGGGTAGATTGCATCATTCTTCTAAATATCACAATTAGAAATATTTGTTTTTAATATGTCTCTAAATCAAAAACACATAATCGGTGCCATTATCAGAGATGCTATTACACAATGATTAGTTTTTAATAACCCTTTGTGTTTAATTTGGAAATTCTACAAAAGTTCGTCTTTGGTCAGTAATCGATCGATATGCGTATCAATGGAAATTTTGAAACCATACGAAATTTATGAAAATTAATTTTAAAACGCATGTTTTAATTTGAATGCCTTCGTACGTATGTAGGGTGCGCATTAAAATTGTTAATATTTCCAAATTGTTCGAGTTTAAGGCGTCGTTGTACTATTTTATTAATTTTAACGCGTTTTAAGGAAATAACAATAATAACATTCAACGACTCGAAGGCTATTGGAAAAATCCAGATAAAAGTCGTTGATTTACTTATTAAATCAAACACATCATTTTTGTATTCTTCTTTTTTGTATTGCAAAAGGTAAACATTGCGATTTTTAATATATTTCATTGTAAATTAATGTTTGTAAAATTAAATGGTTGGATTCGCTTTTTTTTAATTTTAAATTATCTTTTTTGATCAGTCAGAAGCCATTAATAATTATTTAAAAACGTTTTTGCTAAGATAAATAATTGCTTCCTCAATTTAAAGTTTAAAAATACGAAATTGAAATTCGTCTAATTTTTTATATTATTTTATTCTACAAAACTAAGAAAAAATCGTTGGCTTTAACATTTATTAATAAAATTAATTAATCAATTATTAAAGTTGATCGTCGATTTATTATAAATACGATTTTTTCTTCTAAATAATAAAATATTGTCTTGAAATGAATTGATTTCCTTTTTGTACTGACACAGCGGAGGTGTTTAGGTCTATTTATTGAAACCGATAATCAATTAATTTAAATGTTTAATTGCTTTATTTGGAAAAACGATGCGTATTATAATAAGATTAATGTAGGTAACACTATTAACCTTTAAAAAGGTTGTTTTTAATAAAAGGAAATTGTTTTTTGGAACATGATCTAAAAGTATAATTTCATTTATGATTCTGCCTATTGTCTTCCGTTCGCTGTCTTTGTTATAATAATTTAATATATTTATATTGATGCTCATATAATTAAAAATATGGGCCAATCGTAATATCACATTTTATTGTTAAAAAACTATTATTCAATAATGCGCTATGGGTATCCATAAATATTAATTGGCGAAACTACAAAAGATTTTAATAAATCAAAAACGCGAACGGGGGAAAGCTTAATATTGATAATTAAAAAAATGCACATTTTGTTAAATTTTAATTAATCGAAAAAATAATACGAATAAGGTACTTAACAATTTTTTCTGATGCGTTTACCTTCAAAGCCCCCTTCTAATAATTTTGGAACGAAGTACACTTTAGCACTCTAATACGTCAAAATACTGAATGACGCGATTAGTAAAATTAACTAAAATTTTGTTTTCTTGCTTTAAAGACAGACTTTCTTATCGGCGTCTTGTTAGGGACCCCCGGGGGTTCGTGGCACTCTGATTGGAAAACCCCGAATTATATATGCACATACGATTAAAAAATAAATATCAATGGTCCATAAGCCGGGTTTTATAAATTTATAAGTTTAATATTTAATTCAATTCAATAATGAACGTTTTTAATTTTAATTAATTTTTTTTTGTGTATTTGCGGGGTATGGAAATGGTTTTAGGGTCCCATGTGGCTCAGTATTGTTTACGCTTAATTTTTTTTTGACGTGCTTTTTAGTAATAGCTATTTTTTTTTTAAAATAAGATTATCATCCATATTTTGACATTCTCTGATTTATATACTTAATACTCACATAAATGAATTAAATAGTTGTTAGTACTTTTATGAATTAATCTTACTGAGAATGTTTATTGAGAAAAATTTTAATTTTTTGTCTTTACTTAAAGAAATATTAATTTTTATAAACGCTGTACTTCAATATTGCTCTTTGAACTATCGGGTGCTTATCAGCATAATAAATGTGTTTGTCATTTTTTAAATTATATAATAAATATTCATTGTCAAATATTAGATAATATTTTTGATTTGTGACATTTGCATTCACGTTATTTTTTTCGTCAATAATTGTTTGTCGCAAACGTTCTGTACGTTGTACTCGAACGAAAACTTTTTAAAGGTTTTCCACATACCAAATGCTCGCCAATTAACTTTTATTTTGTGGCTGGAACATATTATTTATTGAATTATAAAATATTAAAGAATAACCGCTAATTACTAAAATAATTTCCTTGAAACATAGTAATAAAGCTGGTTAGCCTTTTAAATGGTTGTTATTATTATTCAAGATGTAACCTATTTATCTTTTGTATTAAATAAACATGAGAAGGTTATTATAATTTCAGGTGAAGTTATATTTTGCTAGAAGAAAGTGTTTCACTTATTTCTTATTTAACAAAAAAATTCTTTGCTTGCGCTTAAAAAAATTATAATAATTAATATATGTTAGAATTTTAATTTAATTAAAATTGCAAAGCTTTATTAAGTAATATTGCAAGAAAAAAAACCGTTTGCTATACGTAAACGAACTGCCAAGGCAAATTATTGTCCTTACCATCTTCTTTGATAGGGGGGCAAAGTGTTCCAATGCAAATTTTAAAAAAAAGGGAACAAAACATTTATTTTATATTTTTTAAAACAGCTTTTTTTAAATGTAAACATTGCTCCGATGAAAATTTTAATTTATTAATTTTTTTTCTCCAATTAAACTATTTTTAAAAACTGAATATTATTTAGGTAACTAGGTCAGAGAATAAAAAATATAAATGGAGTACATGGCTGGTAAATGTAATTAAACGCATTTTGAATTGAAATCGTACGGGCATTTTTTTTTCTTTTTGAAATAAACAGTGCATTATGCAGATGTATGTTATATTTTGCAATGGGTGCAAATGACGTAATAATTGTGTAACACATAAACTGCATCTCACTTTCATCTCAAGTACCGGGACACTTTCACCTACTGCACCAGACGAGAAATATTAATATACCATATACAAACTTATTGGTACTTTCTCTATCGGAACTGGGCTTATGTCACTTGGTACAATATTCGTCCAACTGGAATATTTTTCAAAAATAAAAAGAGTCAACAACATTCAATTTGGAGTTTATTCATTCATTAATATTAATATTGAAATGCCCCTCAAATCGCATTTTTATTTACAATAAATAAAGGAGAAAAGATCATTAAAATTTTTGAGAAAATTGATATCTTTACGATAATTATATTAGGCCACAAAAGAAATCACTGTAAATAATGTTCATGACTATACAAAAAAATTCTTATTTTCCTAATTTATATTATTTACGTTTGATATTTTTTTTTCATATGAAAGGGGATAGGATCACATAAACGCGCAGAGCAGTTTGCGAGTGAATTGTTTATTTTTTTAAATTATTTGTTATTTGATGATTATTATATGCAACTAACACAACACTGATTTACAATAATTTATTTATTGACTTTTTTAATGTGTAACGATTTCACTGTCTTTTATAGTTTTGTAAATAAGGTGGTTTTGTTAAAAGCTGGATATTATCGCTAATATTATTTTGACTGCGCTATTTTCCAAAAATGTACCCAGTAATTACTAAATGTTATTAATATTTATCAGTGCTAGTGTTTTAGAAGGAAGTTTTTTAATTATTTAACAAACTTAGCGAAATAAATCTCACGATGAGCTTTTGAATGAATTGAAAACAATGTCAATTTCATATCATTTTAATAATTTGAAATTGATTTAATATAAAATATAGGTTCAAATATAAATTATACTTTATTAGTTACTAAGTTTCCCCATAGATAGCGTACAAATGCAGTTTTATGTGTATTCTTTGGGAAGTATACGTGTATCTCTTTTATTACTGAAAATATTTTAAAAAACGAATTTAAATTTAAAATATCGCCATTTTGTTGTGAATAGCAAAAATTCCTCAAACAGTGAAATGTTATTTATTGAAATAAATTAAGTTTTGCAACACTTTCTTAAAGCAACTTTTCCGCTCTTTACGATGGTGAACTTACATTTTTTAGTCGGTCTTTGATACCGTTGAATCAAGTAGGTGCTGTCTTTGACTTTGTATTAATTAAAAAGCTTATTTCTATACAATTTTAATGATATCAAACAGTCTAAGAAATTTTTGAAAAATAACGAAGATATTTAAAAAGAAAGAACCATGTTTGCAAAAACCGCTTTGAACATACCTGGTTTTCAACCACATTAAACTTTAAATAGCTGTAACTTTGTCATTTACTAAAATAAATTAAATCCAAAAACACTTTCTTAGGGCACTTTGGTTCGGTCGTTACGGTGGTGACTTTAGATTGTTTGCTGAGTCTTTAATTTTGCCGGTTCCAGTATTAACTTCTTTAAATCAAGTAGGTGCTGTATTTATTTTTGCGCTCATTAAAAAGCTTATTGTTTTGCGATTCCAACGATACCAAACAGTCTAGGAAAATCTTTAAAAACAACGGAGTTATTAAAAAAACGCCATTCTCAAATGTAAAAGAGTTTCCACTTGAACAGGGGTGTCCACCAAAATTTTTTCTAAAAATCTTTTTTGCCAACTTTCTTATTAATTGAGATAAATTTGTAAAAACTTTTTTGGGGCAGTTTTTTGCGTACTTTACGATAGCACAGTCAAAAAAATGTTAGGGCTATTATTTGGCCCTCTTTTGGCACTAACTTTGTTATTTTCAATAGGGACCCTATTCTATTTTTGCAGAAATGAAAAGCTAGTTTTTTCTGATTTCAACGATATATAATTATCTTGCTGTATAGTAAAAAATGACAGACTTATTTCCAATAATATCAAAATTATTAATTTTACAAAAGTTCCATTTTCTTAACTTTCTTATTAGTTTCGATGCATTTATTCTGAAAAAAAATTTCTTGAGGTAGTTTTACGCCCACTTTACGATGGCAAAGCCAAAAAAATGTTGGGGCCATTATTTGTCTACATTTTGGCACCAACTTTGTTATTTTAAATAGGGACCCTATTGAATTTTTGCAGATTCGAAAAGCATTTTTTTTTGTATTTAACCACGTATCTATAATTGTTTAAAACTATTAAAAACAATAACAGACTAATTTAGAAAAAAAGAAGATTATTAGAAATTTAGTCTTACAAAAATTCTATTATTTTATAATAATACTTCAGCCCTTTCTCTACGAACTATTCAAAAAATATTAGTGACTTTCAGGAAATATGTGTCTATCTTTTTTATTACTGAAAATATTGAACTATATGGGTAATTTTACATATCAAACTGTGCTAAAATACTTTTATAGGAAACCCCCTTAAAGTTAATGATCATTTTTATTGAATGTTTTATTAAATTTTATGGCACACAAATTATGTATTTATTTACAGTTCTTGTGATCTTCTCTTTACATTTTTCTATTAATTTTTAATTAAGTCTAGTACCAAGATAGTCTTTGATTTTGGCAATTTAATATTTTACTGTGATTTAGTAGTGAGATATCATTATAAAGTTTTCTACAATAATTTGCCTGGGAATATTATACATATATTCATTGATTTCTTATAAAGTCCTTTAAAATACTTTGTGTGAGAAAATTATATAAGTATTTTGTAAGTGTTTTTATTATAAATTTAAATAACAACAAATTGCAAAGATATGTTTAAATAATAACTTGAATAATGATGAAATTGATGGTTTTAGCAATCTTTTCTTTTAATTGTTATATTATTTTCTAGACGAAACCCAAACTTCATCAAAATTCCACCCAAAAACATTTCAAAGGATTTTACAATAATGCAATTGTAAAGTACCCTTCTTTGAAAAAAAAACTAGACTTAATTAAAATTATATCGTACTTTGTAATACTCTCACAATTGAAAGCTTGATGCAGAAAAGTATTATATTTATTTTTTAATTTTTACGCTAAATTTTATAAACATAATAACCCTAGTTTTATAAATGTTAAAATTAAAAGTAGTCAGAATACCAAATTGAATGTTGCTGGTTGCGTTTAACGATATTTCAAAAGGTAAAATCGTAATAATAAATAAACATTGTAAAGTATCCAGGAATTATTTATTAATTATAAATAATATTAGATAAAGCATTAGATTTTAGCGCATAACAATAAATAAGTACTAAACACTTAAATATGGAATTTGAATAACCAACTTATCGATCAAATTAAACATTTAAGATTTAATATAAAAAACAAGTAAAGACCACTTTAAAAATAAATATGAAAATAATCGAAGATGTCAAATAAGAGGCTCGAGCCTGATATAAATTAGCTACATATGTACATTCTTTCATCCATAGACTTATATACAAATTAGCAAAGGCTAATCGATTGTACTAATTCTTACACAGATGCTACCTCTTACACCATACAAAAAAAAACATACCTTACATTCGAACTGACTTATACTGTTTCTCATTTATTAACAATTATGTTCAACTTTTAAAACTTTTCTCTCAGACCTTCGGATTTGAGAAAAAGTATTTTTAGAAAAGCTGTAAACATACGTCTATGACTCGTATTTATAAACAACAGCAAAATTGAAATACTCGTCGCAGCTATTCTTATTGAGAATATTTCGTAAATTGCTTCACTTCGAAGGGTAACATAAACATTAATAAATAATTGATATCACGGCTGCGTATTCTATATAAAACTAATTTATTGCATTGTACTTTTCGAATTATCTATAAATACCCTATTTCTAAGCGTCGCATTCTCGGCCGTCGTGTAGCTCTTCGCGATCTCCTTCAGATTATCCGACGTGTCGTACAGCGTCGTTTGGCTGGTGAAACAGACGTCCAAATTGCGCTTTTTCGTCACTCCATTCGTCTAAAAAAAAAGTTTATTAACAAAGAAAGAAATCGGTACGTCGGAAGTCATACTTCTTCGGCGTGACTAAATCATTTTTGTAAACCGTATAGAAGTGAAATCAAGAGAGGTACAAGGATGTGCGCATTCGAGCGAAAAGTGGCACATTTCCGAGCGAGGGAGGCAAATGAAGCGCGACGCGGAGCGGCGTGCTTCATTTTCCCGAGATCGGAATGTGCCACTTTGAGCTCGAATGTGCACACTCGGTTTTAAGCATGATTCACAATAATTTTATTGACAAAAAATTAGCGAATAATTTTTATCATTCTCTCTCACTCGTACTTATGAGTTTGTTGTATCTTTTCGCTCGCTCCCACTCATTGCTATGGTAAAAATACGTTTTTCGAATATATAATCGATATATTTACTGAACTAAATTAAATTTGTTGATTTAAAAGAAAGTTTAATTTACATAATTCAATAAATACGAGGATGTGCGCATTCGAGCGAAAAGTGGCACATTTCCGAGCGAGGGAGGCAAATGAAGCGCGACGCGGAGCGGCGCGCTTCATTTTCCCGAGATCGGAATGTGCCACTTTGAGCTCGAATGTGCACACTCGGTTTTAAGCCTGATTCGCAATAATTTTAGTGACAAAAAATTAGCGAATAATTTTTATCATTTCCTCTCACTCGTACTTATGAGTTTGTTGTATCTTTTCGCTCGCTCCCACTCATTGCTATGGTAAAAATACGTTTTTCGAATATATAATCGATATATTTACTGAACTAAATTAAATTTGTTGATTTAAAAGAAAGTTTAATTTACAAAATTCAATAAATACGAGGATGTGCGCATTCGAGCGAAAAGTGGCACATTTCCGAGCGAGGGAGGCAAATGAAGCGCGACGCGGAGCGGCGCGCTTCATTTTCCCGAGATCGGAATGTGCCACTTTAAGCTCGAACGTGCACACTCGGTTTTAAGCATGATTCGCAATAATTTTAGTGACAAAAAATTAGTGAATAATTTTTATCATTCCCTCTCACTCGTACTCATGAGTTTGTTGTATCTTTTCGCTCGCTCCCACTCATTGCTATGGTAAAAATGCATTTTTCGAATATATAATCGATATATTTTCTGAACTAAATTAAATTTGTTGATTTAAAAGAAAGATTAATTTACAAAATTCAATAAATACGAGGATGTGCGCATTCGAGCGAAAAGTGGCACATTTCCGAGCGAGGGAGGCAAATGAAGCGCGACGCGGAGCGGCGCGCTTCATTTTCCCGAGATCGGAATGTGCCACTTTGAGCTCGAATGTGCACACTCGGTTTTAAGCATGATTCGCAATAATTTTAGTGACAAAAATTAGTGAATAATTTTTATCATTCCCTCTCACTCGTACTTATGAGTTTGTTGTATCTTTTCGCTCGCTCCCACTCATTGCTATGGTAAAAATACATTTTCGAATATATAATCGATATATTTGCTGAACTAAATTAAATTTGTTGATTTAAAAGAAAGTTTAATTTACAAAATTCAATAAATTCGAGGATGTGCGCATTCGAGCGAAAAGTGGCACATTTCCGAGCGAGGAGGCAAATGAAGCGCGACGCGGAGCGGCGCGCTTCATTTTCCGAGATCGGAATGTGCCACTTTGAGCTCGAATGTGCACACTCGGTTTTAAGCATGATTCGCAATAATTTTAGTGACAAAAATTAGGAATAATTTTTATCATTCCTCTCACTCGTACTTCATGAGTTTGTTGTATCTTTTCGCTCGCTCCACTCATTGCTATGGTAAAATACTTTTTCGAATATATAATCGATATATTTCTGAACTAAATTAAATTTGTTGATTTAAAAGAAAGATTAATTTACAAATTCAATAAATACGAGGATGTGCGCATTCGAGCGAAAAGTGGCACATTTCCGAGCGAGGAGGCAAATGAAGCGCGACGCGGAGCGGCGCGCTTCATTTACCGAGATCGGAATGTGCCACTTTGAGCTCGAATGTGCACACTCGGTTTTAAGCCTGATTCGCAATAATTTTAGTGACAAAAAATTAGCGAATAATTTTTATCATTTCCTCTCACTCGTACTTATGAGTTTGTTGTATCTTTTCGCTCGCTTCCACTCATTGCTATGGTAAAAATACGTTTTTCGAATATATAATCGATATATTTACTGAACTAAATTAAATTTGTTGATTTAAAAGAAAGTTTAATTTACATAATTCAATAAATACGAGGATGTGCGCATTCGAGCGAAAAGTGGCACATTTCCGAGCGAGGGAGGCAAATGAAGCGCGACGCGGAGCGGCGCGCTTCATTTTCCCGAGATCGGAATGTGCCACTTTGAGCTCGAATGCGCACACTCGGTTTTAAGCGTGGTTCACAGTAATTAATTTACTTTTTAAACAATTTTAATTAAAAATTACTAAACTGTATTTATACCAAAAACACCAAATCTTTGATTTAGTACTTTTAAGCAGTTTTTTTTTCGAAAAATAAACGCTTGAACTTTTTTGAAAATTGAAAGTCTCAATTTAAGTTTGTAATTTGAAAGAGAGATGGGCAATATAGACAAATCTCATGAATACGAGGATGTGGCACACTTGGCTTTAAAGTGCGATCTAAAATAAATCAATTATTATCTAAAAATATTTAATTTTAAATGGCAGGACCGTATTTTTAGTTGGAACTAAATCTCTGATTTTTTTTATGGAATTTATTTGGCTAAAATTGATTTTTCCATTTAAAAGTGAGAAAATGAATCCAACAAATCCAAATATAAATCGAAAAGAGTCTATAAAACCAAAAATTACATATTTGTTAAAATTTTGAGTCCGCCCCTTTGCATTTACGATAACATTTATTTTAACGCAAAGGCATGCCCGTGTACAAGAACATTTGTATAAATCTATTTAAAATAATTTCAAATTTTACAAACTTATGCCCCCTTTCCTATTCCGCTGTCGGTACCACTATCTACGAGGTCTCCTTCCCAAAATAAACTAACCCAAAGGGTTCCCAAAGTAAGACACAAATATTATTAGGTTTAACAGAAAATTTCAAAATATTTCGAAGGTAGACACATTTGGCGATAAGGAATCGCCCGACTTGTGGTAAACAACTACGTCATAGCTGCGATAAAGAAAAATCAATACTTTTTCGCATTTCCCGTTTTAAACCGTAGAACATTTTATATCAGAAGTCAGTACCGTACCTGTCTTTGTGTTAAAGTGGGTGCTTAATTTTTTGTGCGTTAAATAGTTGTTAATGAATACGTTTAAATAATTTGTGCATCAATCAATCGACTACGAACTATTTTAAAAAAAGGTAGATAATAATTTTTTTATTAAGATTTATCCATTGGCGTAGCGTGTAAATCGAGGGAGAGGTGTAGCGTTTTTGTAGATTTTTTTTAAAAGCCAAGTGTACAATTTGGTCTCGGGAAAATTCGCACTTTTTGTTCGAAGGTAGCACGTATG
This sequence comes from Sinopyrophorus schimmeli, assembly GCA_036325965.1. Taxonomy (NCBI): domain Eukaryota; kingdom Metazoa; phylum Arthropoda; class Insecta; order Coleoptera; family Elateridae; genus Sinopyrophorus; species Sinopyrophorus schimmeli. Next base: position 85,477 of record JARFIZ010000064.1, on the reverse strand, counting down.
TCGTTTTATTTCGCCACTTGTGTCTCTTTTCTTGTTAAATACAAAAATTAATGTGAACAAATTCAATAAATACGAGGATGTGCGCGTTCGAGCGAAAAGTGGCACATTTCCGAGCGAGGGAGGCAAATGAAGCGCGACGCGGAGCGGCGCGCTTCATTTTCCCGAGATCGGAATGTGCCACTTTGAGCTCGAATGTGCGCACTCGGTTTTAAGCATGATTCACAATAATTTAGGTCAATATATCACACGAAAATTTAGTTAGTAATTTTAATCGTTCCCTCTCGCTCGCATTAACAAGATTGCCATATCTTTTCGCTCCCTTCCACTCATTGCTATGGTAAATACGTTTTTCGAACAAAAAATCGATATTGAGTAAACTAAATTAAAATTTTGCCGAAAGATAAATTTAATAAATGTAATAAGTACGAAGATGTGCGCATTCGAGCGAAAAGTGGCACATTTCCGAGCGAGGGAGGCAAATGAAGCGCGACGCGGAGCGGCGCGCTTCATTTTCCCGAGATCGGGAATGTGCCACTTTGAGCTCGAATGTGCACACTCGGTTTTAAGCTTGATTCACAATAATTAATTTACCAAAAACGCCAAATCTTCGATTTAGTACTTTTAAGCAGTTATTTTGGAAAAATAAACACTTAAACTTTTTTGGAACGGAAAATCTCAAACTTTTTTTGATTTTTGATTTGAAAGAAGTATAACTTCGGAAAATAATCGACAAATAAATACCTGTGCGGCAAGCTTGGCGGCGTTCTGCTTCTTAATGTAAGTTTGCTTGTAAAAATCGGAAAATAGGAAATAGAACATAACGGCGTGCATTCCGATCCACCAAACGAACGCTTTGGGATAGTTGCAGTCGATGAAGAGAAGTTGAAAGGCGTGGACCATTACCAAAATGAATTGGACCTGCAATTATTTCATTTGAGAGAATCGTTTAGAGCACCCTTGCGAATGAAGACGTACCATTTGGAGGGTTGTTAAGTATTTCTTCCACCACAAATATCTTTGCATTTGAGGTCCTAGTGCGGCAAGAAGGTAATAAGAGTACATAACAATATGGACGAAGGTGTTCAAAAGGCCAAAGAACGTCGAATGGCCGCCTGGCGTGAATTTAACGCCGAACCATACCGACATCGGCATTACCCCATGGTGGATGACGTGCAACGTTGAGATGTGATCGTTCTTCTTTCGTAAAACGAAGAAAATCTAAAAGCGAAATATTAATAAAATAATTTTGGTTGAATTTTTGCACGTGACTTACTGTATCTAAAAATTCGGTGAATTTGGATATGTAGTACCACCAACAACCATTGGCCATCTAAAATTAAAAAGGAAAACGTGTAAAAAACATGGAAAAAAATTAAGGGTTTTATAAAATTTTAATTAGGTATGTAAAATAGTTAGAATAAAGTTTCTCTAATGCAGGGTTGTCCAATTCATAGTTCATAAAGGAACTTGCACCACTTACTTCGATTTTTGGGTTTTTATGGAACTTTCTACAATATGTATAGGTATTAATCACAGTTATGGTTCTAAAAAAAAGGTTAGAATTTTTTAACTATTTTTCTGGTAGTTTATAAACTCAAATTAATAGTTTAGGTACAATATTTTTTGCTGAAAAATTTTTCAAAATCTCTGTTTTTTTAACTTAGGTCATTTAAAAGCATTACATTTGCTCTTGCGCTTGGACCTCCCCTGTACCTATAGGGGTAGGTGGAATTTTTTAATTATTTTTCTGGTTATTTATAAGGATCAATTAATAGTCTACGTATAATGGTTTTTTTTAATTCACGTTTTTCAAAATCTCTGTTTTTTAACATAGGAAAATTAAAAGTCGTACATTTGCACTTGAATTGGGAGCTCCCCTGCTCTTTGAGGGTTATTTGGAATTTTTTTATTATTTTTATGGTTTTTTATAAACTCCAATTAACACTCTACGTACAATTTTTTTGCTAATTCGCGTTTTTCAAAATATTTATTTTTTAGAATAGGTCAATTAAAAGCATTACATTTGCGGTTGTGTTTGGACTACCCCTGTACCTATAGGGGTAGGTGGAATTTTTTAACTATTTTTTTGGTTGCTTGTAAGGACGAGTTAATAGTGTACGTATAATATTTTTTTTTCAATTCGCGTTTTTCAAATTCTGTTTTTTATCATAGGAAAATTAAAAGTCGTACATTTGCCCTTGCATTTGGAGCTCCCCTGCCCTTTGAGGATTAGTTGGAATTTTTTTATTATTTTTCTGGTTGTTTATAAACTCCAATTAATACTCTACGTATAATATTTTTTACTAATTTGCGTTTTTCAAAATATTTATTTTTTAGAATAGGTCAATTAAAAACATTACATTTGCACTAGCGTTTGGACCTCCCCTGTACCTATAGGGGTAGATGAAATTTTTTAACTATTTTTTTGGTTGTTTATAAGGACTAATTAATAATCTACGTATATTTTATTTCAATTCGTGTTTTTCAAAATTTCTGCTTTTTATCCTAGGAAAATTAAAAGTCGTACATTTGCACTTGAATTCGTAGCTCCCCTGCCCTTTGAGGGTTAGTTGGAATTTTTTAATTATTTTTTTGGTTTTTTATAAACTCTAATTAATACTCTACGTGTAATATTTTTTGCTAATATGCGTTTTTCAAAATCTCTGTTTTTTAGCATTGGTCAATTAAAAACATTACATTTGTACTTGCGTTTGGACCTCCCCTGTAGCTATAGGGTAGATGGAATTTTTTAGGTCAATAAATCACACGAAAATTTAGTTAGTAATTTTAATCTTTCCCCTCTCGCTCGCATAACAAGATTTCCATATCTTTTCGCTCCTTCCACTCATTGCTATGGTAAATACTTTTTTCGCACAAAAATCGATATTGAGTAAACTAAATTAAAATTTTGCCGAAAGATAAATTTAATAAATGTAATAAGTACGAAGATGTGCGCATTCGAGCGAAAAGTGGCACATTTCCGAGCGAGGGAGGCAAATGAAGCGCGACGCGGAGCGGCGCGCTTCATTTTCCCGAGATCGGAATGTGCCACTTTGAGCTCGAATGTGCACACTCGGTTTTCAGCCTGATTCACAATAATTAATTTACCAAAAACGCCAAATCTTCGATTTAGTACTTTTAAGCAGTTATTTTCGAAAAATAAACACTTGAACTTTTTTGGAACGGAAAATCTCAAACTTTTTTTGATTTTGATTTGAAAGAAGTATAACTTCGGAAAATAATCGACAAATAAATACCTGTGCGGCAAGCTTGGCGGCGTTCTGCTTCTTAATGTAAGTTTGCTTGTAAAAATCGGAAAATAGGAAATAGAACATAACGGCGTGCATTCCGATCCACCAAACGAACGCTTTGGGATAGTTGCAGTCGATGAAGAGAAGTTGAAAGGCGTGGACCATTACCAAAATGAATTGGACCTGCAATTATTTCATTTGATAGAATCGTTTAGAGCACCCTTGCGAATGAAGACGTACCATTTGGAGGGTTGTTAAGTATTTCTTCCACCACAAATATCTTTGCATTTGAGGTCCTAGTGCGGCAAGAAGGTAATAAGAGTACATAACAATATGGACGAAGGTGTTCAAAAGGCCAAAGAACGTCGAATGGCCGCCTGGCGTGAATTTAACGCCGAACCATACCGACATCGGCATTACCCCATGGTGGATGACGTGCAACGTTGAGATGTGATCGTTCTTCTTTCGTAAAACGAAGAAAATCTAAAAGCGAAATATTAATAAAATAATTTTGGTTGAATTTTGCACGTGACTTACTGTATCTAAAAATTCGGTGAATTTGGATATGTAGTACCACCAACAACCATTGGCCATCTAAAATTAAAAAGGAAAACTGTAAAAACATGGAAAAAATTAAGGGTTTTATAAAATTTTAATTAGGTATGTAAAATAGTTAGAATAAAGTTTCTCTAATGCAGGGTTGTCCAATTCATAGTTCATAAAGGAACTTGCACCACTTACTTCGATTTTTGGGTTTTTATGGAACTTTCTACAATATGTATAGGTATTAATCACAGTTATGGTTCTAAAAAAAAGGTTAGAATTTTTAACTATTTTTCTGGTAGTTTATAAACTCAAATTAATAGTTTAGGTACAATATTTTTGCTGAAAAATTTTCAAAATCTCTGTTTTTTAACTTAGGTCATTTAAAAGCATTACATTTGCTCTTGCGCTTGGACCTCCCCTGTACCTATAGGGGTAGGTGGAATTTTTTAATTATTTTTCTGGTTATTTATAAGGATCAATTAATAGTCTACGTATAATGGTTTTTTTTAATTCACGTTTTTCAAAATCTCTGTTTTTTAACATAGGAAAATTAAAAGTCGTACATTTGCACTTGAATTGGGAGCTCCCCTGCTCTTTGAGGGTTATTTGGAATTTTTTTATTATTTTTATGGTTGTTTATAAACTCCAATTAACACTCTACGTACAATTTTTTTGCTAATTCGCGTTTTTCAAAATATTTATTTTTTAGAATAGGTCAATTAAAAGCATTACATTTGCGGTTGTGTTTGGACTACCCCTGTACCTATAGGGGTAGGTGGAATTTTTTAATTATTTTTCTGGTTGCTTGTAAGGACGAGTTAATAGTGTACGTATAATTTTTTTTTTTCAATTCGCGTTTTTCAAATTCTGTTTTTTATCATAGGAAAATTAAAAGTCGTACATTTGCCCTTGCATTTGGAGCTCCCCTGCCCTTTGAGGATTAGTTGGAATTTTTTTATTATTTTTCTGGTTGTTTATAAGGACTAATTAATAATCTACGTATAATTTTTTTTCTAATTTGCGTTTTTCAAAATATTTATTTTTAGAATAGGTAAAAATTAAAACATTACATTTGCACTTGCATTTGGACCTCCCTGTACCTATAGGGTAGATGAAATTTTTAACTATTTTTCTGGTTGTTTATAAGGACTAATTAATAATCTACGTATAATATTTTATTTCAATTCGTGTTTTTCAAAATTTCTGCTTTTTATCCTAGGAAAATTAAAAGTCGTACATTTGCACTTAAATTCGTAGCTCCCCTGCCCTTTGAGGGTTAGTTGGAATTTTTTAATTATTTTTTTGGTTTTTTATAAACTCTAATTAATACTCTACGTGTAATATTTTTTGCTAATATGCGTTTTTCAAAATCTCTGTTTTTTAGCATTGGTCAATTAAAAACATTACATTTGTACTTGCGTTTGGACCTCCCCTGTAGCTATAGGGGTAGATGGAATTTTTTTATTATTTTTTGCTTGTTTATTAAGATCAATTAATAGTCTACGTATAATATTTTTTTTTCAATTCGCATTTTTCAAAATTTTTGTTTTTTATCATAGGAAAATTAAAAGTCGTACATTTGCACTTGAATTCGGGGCTCCATGGCTCTTTGAGGGTTAGTTGGAATTTTTAAATTATTTTTTTGGTTTTTTATAAACTCCAATTAATACTCTAGGTACAATATTTTTTGCTAATTCGCGTTTTTCAAAATCTCAATTTTTTAGAATAGGTCAATTAAAAACATTACATTTGCACTTGCGTTTGGACCTCCCCTGTAGCGATAGGGGTAGATGGAATTTTTTTATTATTTTTTTGGTTGTTTATTAAGATCAATTAATAGTCTACGTATAATATATTTTTTTCAATTCGGGTTTTTCAATATTTTTGTTTTTTATCACAGGAAAATTAAAAGTCGTACGTTTGCACTTGAATTCGGGGCTCCATGGCTCTTTGAGGGTTAGTTGGAATTTTTAAATTATTTTTTTGGTTGTTTATAAACTTCAATCAATACTTTAGCTACAATATTTTTTGCTAATTCGCGTTTTTCAAAATCTCAGTTTTTTAGAATAGGTCAATTAAAAGCATTACATTTGCACTTGCATTTGGACCTCCCCTGTACCTATAGCGGTAGATGGAATTTTTTAATTATTTTTCTGGTTGTTTATAAGGACCAATTAATAGTCTACGTACAATATATTTTTTTCAATTCGCGTTTTTTAAAATTTCTGTTTTTTATCATAGCTAAATTAAGTCATACATTTGCACTTGAATTCGGACCTCCCCTGCTCTTTGAGGGTTAGTTGGATTTTTTATTATTTTTCTGGTTGTTTATAAAGACCAATTAATACTTTAAGTACAATATTTTTTGCTAATTCTCGTTTTTCAAAATATCTGTTTTTTAGCATGTTAGTTCAATTAAAAGCATTACGTTTGCACTTGCGTTAAACCTCCCCCGTACCTATAGGGGTAGATGGAATTTTTTAATTACTTTTTTGGTTGTTTGCAAAGACCAATTAATAGTCTACATTCAATATTTTTTTTCAATTCGCGTTTTTTAAATCTTTGTTTTTTAACATAGTAAAATTAAAAGTCTTACAGTTGCACTTGAATTAGGACCTGTCCTGTTCATTTGGGGGTAGTTAGACATTTTGAATTAATTTTTTGGGGTATTTTAAACTTTATTAAATAACTTCCATGCAATAATTTAACCGAATTTACGATTTTAAAAATGTTGTTTATTAACAGAAAATCATTTGAATGTTTTTAGTTATATATTTTATGTGTCTTTCTATCAGGTGTTGTTAATGTATTTTAAGTGTGGCCCAAAACAATTTCTTTACTACCAGCATGTCTTTGTCAAACTAAATGGTTGGACATCCCTGTTCTGAGGCAATTCGCTCTTAATTAAATAATTTTAGCTCAAGGATTAGAAAAGCAATTTTGCGACATGCCAATTAAAAATTGATACTTACTCTAAGAGCACTGGGATGATTGGAGTAATCTACAGGTTGGCATCTTAGACTATAGTGTGTCAACCACCCAGCCATTAAACTCTGAAACGTATTAATATAATAACAGCAAATTGATGAAAACGGCGTATTTCGCTTACCTCATAAAATAACCATGAACTAAATATCACTTGAGCAAGATTATAGATAATCAGTACTGTTTTGAGCTTGTACGGTTTTCTATTTTCCATAAATTTAGGACCCAAAACTTTAACGCAATATGCGTAAGTTAGACATATAAGCAGCGTCGGGAATGGCGAACTCATTAATAACCAGTCATTTACTCTGGGATCTAAAAAAATTCATATTAATTACAAATAATAGAATAATAATTGAATATTAATAAATTTATGTGCGCAATTGAATTAATTAATTTTGAACTGAACGTGGATATGCGAGAACTTGGAAAAATTATGAATTTTTTACGTGTGCCAATATTTTTTTTCCATCGAGAACTAATCTAGATAGGCAGTCAATAAAAAGTAATTATTCTACAAGTTTTATCCATAATTAAATGAAAACTTACGCAAAAAAACTAGTAATATTGCAATGTATTGGACAATTAACACAAGAGCAATGTTAAGAATCGATTAAAACTGTACGTCAAATGCACTGCGACAATTTAATACAGAAGAATGCGAATTATAGATGATTAAAAATTTAAATGGTAATTTTTTTAATTATGCTTGTAACTGGATGAAAAGTGTAAATAAATATTGCCTTTAACGAACAAATGCGTATGCAAATAAATAAAAATTAATAAGTGTTAAATATCTTAAAAGGTTTTAAACAGTAAATAGGTCAATGGATCGCTATTGCATTGCAAACAAAATAAGACTTTCTACACATGGGCTTTGCCAAAATAAACTTTTCTATTTGAAAAAAAAAATTAATAAGTGAAAAACGTTGAAATTTGGAGTTGGCAGATTAAAACTAAAATTGGGCATTGTTCATCTTGCCATAAAAATGAAATTTTTATTTAATTATTTTTGAAAAGCCATTTAATTAGTTAGTTTTGAATTTATTCTTATTTCTTTACACAAAATAGAAAAATACAAAGCTAACAAATTTTCAAAAAGTAATCAACAAAAACTTCTTTATATAAATTTATTTTTTAAATTGAATCCATCTTTTTTTTAAAATTAATTTTCAGATGAAAAATAAAGTTTAATAATTAGTTGAATCAATTTTAAATTGCGAACGAAAAAATTACAAAACAAACCCTTGACACTTTGAAATTAGATTTATAATTACTTTTCTAGAAAAAAACTGGGGATCTTGTTATAAATTATTTGCAATTTATTGTTTGGGGAATTTGGAAAAAAAACTAAACTTACCACCATTTTCAAAAAACATTTCGCACAATTATTTTAGCGCTAAACTAATACAATTATCGACAGATTCACATTCGCACTGAATCATAATAATAAGAAAATTCACATACCACTTTTGTTATCCATTATATCATGATAACCGTCAACAATTATCCCCACCAGATGCGCCATGCTTGACTCTGAAAAAAAAAATTCTAAATTAGCCCGAATTAGTGAACTACATAGGCGAAGTGTCTATACAACACAATTTAATGTTAAACTAATTCCTACGATTAGTAAACATTTGTTTGCAATTTTTTTATTGTGCTGAATAACGGTTAAGCTATTTGCATAATCTGAAGAATGCACGCTTTTACTTTAGTTAGTAATTAGGAAATCTCTCAATAAACGCTGCTTGCTGTATCTAAAAACGAAATTATTTGAAGAAACAACAATTTACGCATTCGTTCCTTGGTCTACTGAACTAAATAGAAAAGTTTTATAAATAACGTAAACAAGATGCATTAATAATTCTTTAAATGGAATAACCATTATCCTTGTGTTTATGTGCAATTGAACTTCTTATGTTAGATTCTTTCGAAATGCACAATTTAAAAAAAAATAACATAAAAAATGTACGTTATTTGCTCCAGAGCTAAAATCGACGTACTCTCTTCAATTATTGTATTTTTGAGTGCACCACGCAATTTTTTTGGATAAGTGAATGGGGCGACTTTTTTTAAGGATTTTAAGGATTTTTAGAAACTGAAAGTAATTAATTACATAACTGATTTTAAATTATATCGATGCATATTTTGTCATTGAAATATTAATTGTGTGTTTGCTCTAAGAAATAAACAATAATAAATTCGATAAACGGTCATACACAAACAAAACGTTTTCATAACAATACGGGGTCACTATGAAAATCCTTGTTAAACGTCTACCTTTGCATTTTTCTCCTGGAAATGAAGTCATAAATGATACTGTAAGATCTTTCGATCGAAATCTAATTAGAAAAGTAACTTATATTAGCATTTTAATTGCAGAGGAGCACATGTTGGTTTTTTCCTAAATGCTTTAATAGGTATATTGCGAATATTTACATAGTGCAGTAGAAATTGTTGACTAATGATTAATCTTATTAATAATACACTGCAGTACGTGACTTAGGTTTGAAAAAAGACAATTTATCGTACGTCTAAAATGTACAATAGCTTATAAAAAAATGGTGTACAGTAAAATCTAAGTTATACGAAATAAAGTACATTATTTAATAATTTTATATTTAGTCAATTATTTTTATGTCATAATTGCAGAACAGGGAAAGAAACAAAATGTTTATTATTACTCTAACAGCACATAATATTGCAGGAATATTTCAATGTTGTTTAATATTGGCAATATTGCTGGAATATTATTTTAATACATATTACAATGAAATATTGCAGACATATTCAAATAATATTCCTGCAATATTTAAAAATAGTATTTCCTTGGTAAAACAAGATCTCGAAAATTCACAAATAATAAAAACAATCGTCAACTTTTGCGAATAATAGTAAATTATGAAAATAATTGAATTTAAACAGAAATAGGCAGATTTGAAAACATTTATGGTCTAAGGATTTTATTTTCAATTTATTGTTAACTATATAATTATGATCAATGTAAATAAATATTTGTTTTGATATTTGAATTTTACTAACAGTGTATCTTTAAATGTGAAAAATTTGTTAAAGTGAAACAATTATCATATACTAAACGGACACCCCTATGTATCTTTATTCTCGTTTTTTTTTTAGTCTCTGTTATAAGCTTAATACTCATTATTTTAAAATTTTATACCAATGGAAGACAGGCACATTTACCTTTTGTTAGAACCACATTAAAGGTTTAAGCAATTTTAAAATCTTACAATGTATGTTCTAGAAAAAATTATAGTTTAAAGAATACTACCATATTTTTATAAAAAAAAAAATTTCTATATAAATTTTCTTAAAACTTAAATGTCCTGGGTTTACTTTACTTTTCAAGTTTTAATATTTATTGACAACGGGTTAATTAGGCACTATAAAATTTAAAAATATCACTAAAAATATGCATTTATTCTTTAAACAATATGATTCATAAATCCTTTACATTTAATGAAGTTGAGGCGTTAAACTTAAAATATGAAAACTATTTTGTGTACATTTATTTATTGCTGCAATATTCCTGCAATATTATGTGCTGTTGGGGCAATTTTATTGTTTAATCATACTATTTAAGTAATGGGATAAAACATTTTGATTTTGGTATAAATACATATAGACTGTTAGTCTATAAATCCAAAAAACACTGTATTATAAAGTTAAAATCAATTTAAATATTTAACTTTTCGCATACTAGGTGGAGTTCTCCATACCCCGAAAATAAAATGAAATAAAATCTACAAAATTGTATTTTATGACAGTTCAATGATAAGAAATATATTTTAATAATGAATAATAAATAGGTTTAAGTAAAACACATTGTATATTCTCGCTTTCTTCCACTCATTGCTATGGTAAATACGTTTTTCGAATATAAAATCGATATTTACTAAATTAAATTAAAATTTGATTTTAAGGAGCTTATGGTAAATTATATTAATGTAATAAATACGAGGATGTGCGCATTCGAGCGAAAAGTGGCACATTTCCGAGCGAGGGAGGCAAATGAAGCGCGACGCGGAGCGGCGCGCTTCATTTTCCCGAGATCGGAATGTGCCACTTTGAGCTCGAATGTGCACACTCGGTTTTAAGCACAATTTACAATAAATAATTAACTTTCTAAAAAATATTAACCAAACCTTACAGGCCCGCATTTAAGCAGGCAACACCAAATCTATCATTTAGTGTTTTTCAAAATTGTTATTCAAAAATAATAAACACTATAGTTTTTTCCGAATGTAAAACTAAATTTAATCGTTAAATTTAAAAAAGAGAAGATTAATATGAACGAATTCAATAAATACGAGGATGTGCGCATTCGAGCGAAAAGTGGCACATTTCCGAGCGAGGGAGGCAAATGAAGCGCGACGCGGAGCGGCGCGCTTCATTATCCCGAGATCGGAATGTGCCACTTTGAGCTCGAATGCGCACACTCGGTTTTAAGCACGATACCAAGCGTCCCGTTTTAACAAGAAAAAAATAAATATATATATTTTATTAATAATTGGTTATTTATTAAATCTTTAGTAAAAATTATAAAAGTTAGTGTTCGATATTTTAATTTTGATACACTAAAAATTTAAATTCCATAGTTAATAAAATTATTGTTTTTTATAGAATGATTTTACCAGATTTTATGAAATTATTATATTTTAAGACATCAGACATTTAATTTAGTAAATATAAGATTTTCTTTTATTTCTTATTCTATTTTTTCGTGTTCTGTTATGTTATGTTCTTTTCGGATACCAAAAATAGAAAAAATCGTTTCTTTGCCTAATATCACTGTGTTTGAAATAGTTTTTATTTTTAAAATTTTTAGAATTTTTATTTTTGCCCCCTTGTTTGGAAATCACTGAACCAAGGTAAACGACACCGATATTAAGTTTTCACGGTGTAAGAGCTACTTTGACTGTATAACAATTAATTTTCTACTTATTAAAAAAGTTGTTTAATTGAGGAATTACATTAAGAACTAATGGCATGTAAATGTATCGGTTAAAAAAAATACGTTCACACAATGATAAGTGCAAAACAATAATTTGTTATAAAAATCAAAGTTATAAGGCAAATAGGCTTATTACTTTTTATTACCATCAGTTTAATGTTGTTATTTCAACGTAAATTTCTTTAAGAATTTTACAATAACTTATAAACACTTTGTATAATCTTAATTTTATTAGAACACAATTTTTAATACGTTTTAAATACGTTTTTAAGTATGAAACCTAATTTTTTGTGACAAAATGAACTATTTTAAACGAATTTAAATACAATTAAAATATATCATTACACACATGTCCTTTAAACTATGTGTTAATTGGTTTTATTCAAAGAATTTCTTTATTTTTTGTACTCAATACATTCAATGTATGTAGCTAGTTATATTAATGAAATGCTTGGGCAAAGACAAGATTATTTTTTAAGCTCCAGGCTGAAATTAGCGAAGGAGTTAAAATTGAGAGTAAACAGAAAGACATATTGCCAATACAAGCTTCATTTACATCAAAATCTACGTGGTTACTACTTTTACGGTTATATTACTATTTTGGTTTTAACTAAAATGAAAGAATTAATTGACAAAAAAACTATTTGCGAAAAAAATAAAAAAACTTTGTCACATAATTAATTTAAGTTGTGTTTTCAATTAATCAAAAATACACACCCTTATCAATATGCATATAACTATAATTTCTAAATAAAAAATAGCTATATACAATTACAGTCGAACTTCCATAACTCGAACCTCGATAAGACGAATTTTTGATAACTCGAACCTGTTTCCCTAGGAGTTGCCTATTTCAACGTTAATATTTTTATATCGATAACTCGAATTTTTGATAACTCGAATTATTTTTAGTTTCCCTTCAACTTCGACTTATCGAGGTTCGACTGTATTCGAATTTGAGTAAAGATAAACAGGCGAGAAAGTATTCCCAATTTAAAAAAAATAAGGTCAGTCGTTTTTAAGTTAATTCGATAGTAAATGTGATATACTTTGGCAGTATCAATAACTACAGTAAAACCTCTATCCAACGGACAGTTTAGGGACCAACAATATTGTCGGTTGTAAAGGGGTGTCCGCTGAGTAGGCGGCCAGAATGCATTGTTTTTCTATACTTTTCTCAGCTGGGACTTTTTAAAATTGTCCGGTGCAGAGAGGTGTCCGTTGAGAGAGGTTTTACTGTATTTCTATTTGGATTTGGAATCTTGCGAAGAACACTTTTTCGAAACATTAAAGAACCTAAAAGTATTCTCCCATTGTTTCTATGTCAAAGTTAATCGTATGATAATTTATTCGAATATTTTTAAGATAAATCGAGAGAAATTTACGTTAAATAATTTATAACAAAATTTGTTTGAAAAATTGAGATTTGGCAAGTCTATCGAAAAATAAACAGTGTAATATTTGATGTATTTAATTTTGTGATTTGCGCATTTAATTGCTGGTCGAACGAGTTATAATTATTTAAATTCGACCAATAATTGCTTTAGTCCGATATTAAAAGTTTATAAATCACGCTTGCCTGTCTATCAAAATCCTTCACTGCTTAATATTTAAATTAAAGCCTTAAATTAAGATGATACCTTAAAACACAATAGAAGAAATAAAGCGTGTTAAAGTTTCGATAATGGTGCATTTAAATGAAAGGAATATGTAAATGGGTCACTTAAAAACCAACATTTAAAGTACAAAGTCATACTTAAAAAATTTTGGTTTATTTCCATTTCGGATATGAATATTCTTAAAATTAAGCAAAACGAAATACATTGCTTATGCGAGTTTCCCGCCTGACATAATTATAAAGTTGCCGCATACAAACTTTTTTCATTTTTCGTTCGCAAATTGGCAACTTAATTTAACTTTTCAATTCGTTTTTAAAGGTTTGCGAAATTAAAATTTAATATTTGGAATTAAATAATAAATAAGGGGGTTGTCGCAAAACGTATAATGCCTTTATATATCTATTCATCTATACATCTACTTATACATATAAATAAAAATGAAGTGTCGGTCTGTGATTTCGAAGTAAAGACTTTTTTTTAATTTAATATAGTTATTTGATCGTTACCAAAGCTGAAACTTACGTTTTTACAATTTTTGTCTGTCTGTCTGTCTGTCTGTCAGTTTGCCCGCCCGTATATCTTGGAAATGGTTGAACCGATTTTGACGGAAATTGAATTAACAGGTAGAAGACCTATCCTTGAGTAACATAGCCTATATGTTATATTGAAAAAAAATAGTTTTTACTTCGAAATCGCAATACCCGTGCGCAGCCGGTGGGCCAGCTAGTTTACAATATATTTTCTTATACAGTAAAACCTCTCTCCAGCGGACACTCGTGGGACCAACTATATTGCCCTTTGTAGAGGGGCGTCTGCTGAACAAGGCGTTTAATACATTGTTCTCTATACTTTTCTCAATTGAGATTATTATTTTTACGGCGGGGAATTATTTATCTGGGTGTATTTTGCACTAAATTTTTTAAAAAGATGGCTAACAAAATTTTAATTTAAATAATAAAAATTGTGTTAGTGTATTTTACTATAAAATTGATTTTTAATAATTAATTGTTCATATTTGTAACTATTGTTCAAGTCAAGAAAGATTGGACTTACGTCATAAAATTATTACATGTTTATTTTTAAATTGTTCTCGTTTTATTTTGAACGAAGATTTGTTAGACATGATTTTCTATAAAAAATATAACGGTGGCTCGCATAATTTGATAAAAATGTCTGTTATTATTTTGTTTTAATCTTAAATCTTTATATTTTAATTTATTCGACCCACATTTTTCTATTATTTTTATTATTTGACTTGCTTTAAGAAAAACTGTGTTTTTAATGACCGTATTTGGACTATTTGAAATTTGGCAAAGTTGCATTTTCTTTGAGTTATAAAAATTAAAATTTTTTTGTTTAAATGTTAGTTTACAAAATTGTGCAATAATTAAACAGTTATTTAAATTACAAAACTAATTTAATTTTTTTTAATGAAATTTATTAAATTATTTATTTTTTAATTAATGCTGTTTTTATTTCGATCAAAGAATTTTCTGTTAGTAAAAGAAGTTAATATTTATCATAAAGTAATTGCGATTTGTACATAAGTATTTGATATTCTGCATTCAGTGCCTATAAATCTTTCTAACAATATTTTTACATAAAAAAAATTGCTTTGTTTATTTCAA
Organism: Sinopyrophorus schimmeli; assembly: GCA_036325965.1. Lineage (NCBI taxonomy): Eukaryota > Metazoa > Arthropoda > Insecta > Coleoptera > Elateridae > Sinopyrophorus > Sinopyrophorus schimmeli. The sequence goes on along the minus strand of JARFIZ010000064.1, from coordinate 70,470 downwards.
TTTGTCGCAACTCACGTCGGAAAGCAAAAAAAATTAACAAATCATTGTAACATAAAAAAAATTTAATTGCTCTCAATCGATCGCCCCCAACTCTTAAATAATTGTTTTAATTATAGATAAAAATTCTAAGGCTGCGTTATGACCAAAAGAAAAGGCTCTTTGCGAAATAGATCAGTAGGTACTAATAACCGGGTGGCACAAAAATGATTTCTCTTTACATCAATGGCTATTTGTAAACAACAAGTGTCGTTTCGGAATAATTGCAATCTTAAATGCATCGAATCGTAAAAGTTGTGCGTTCCACTGCAATATCGAAGCCTTCAAGTGCAGTTCCGTATTTACCATTTTTTTTTCGCCACACGCATGTGTCAATTTACAATTGCACTATTATTTACAAACAAATGCGAAAAAATGTTTTAACTACGATTTATATAACTTATATAATAAACAAATAGCTCCAGTTACCTCGAAAAATGTATAAAAATATCCATTTCGAATAATATCCTGTTTTTATGGAAATTTCTATTGTAGGACTTTTCTGGTATTGCCAATAGCTGAATAATTACCTCGCTTATTCAAATGTCAAAACGCGGTCTTCTAAATGTTTAAATAAATTGCAGGCTCGTCGTTTAATTCAATTTACGAGAATTAATGATGAAATTTATTATCGTTGAACTTGTAAAATAGATATTTACAGGGAACGATGCACAGATGCACGTAAATTGCAGTCTTTTATGGTGTTTTTTATTTAGCTATAAATATGTTTTGGTAATTTGCAAAATTATGTGTTTGGGTTGGATTAGGAAATAGTTTTTACGATTTCGAATATAAGTAGGGTAAAAATTATTATTTTTGACATTATACTTCTTTTGGCGCGTTGAGAGTAAAATCGTAGCAGGCGACGGAAGTTGCGCGCGCACAGCTAACGAAAATTCGACAGTATGAAGTTAGTCCTCTAAGAAAATAAATTAATTACGTTCTTTCAAATCAAAAATTAATAATTTTTGGCGAGTTGAGCTTAAAATTATAGCAGGCAACGGAAGTTGCGTGCGCACAGCAACTTAAACTTCGACTATATGATATTAGCCATTTAGGAAAGTAAATTAATTGTTGTGAATCGTGCTTAAAACCGAGTGTGCCCATTCGAGCTCAAAGTGGCACATTCCGATCTCGGGAAAATGAAGCGCGCCGCTCCGCGTCGCGCTTCATTTGCCTCCCTCGCTCGGAAATGTGCCACTTTTCGCTCGAATGCGCACATCCTCGTATTTATTACATTTGTTTAATATATTTTTCGTCGAAATTGTAATTTATTTTAGTCAATATCGATTTTATGTTCGAAAAACGTATTTACCATAGCAATGAGTGGAAGGGAGCGAAAAGATACGGCAATATTGTTAGTGCGAGCGAGAGGAACGATTAAAATTTACTAAATAAATTTTCGTGTGATATATTGTCCTAAATTATTGTGAATCATGCTTAAAACCGAGTGCGCACATTCGAGCTCAAAGTGGCACATTCCGATCTCGGGAAAATGAAGCGCGCCGCTCCGCGTCGCGCTTCATTTGCCTCCCTCGCTCGGAAATGTGCCACTTTTCGCTCGAATGCGCACATCTTCGTATTTATTACATTTGTTTAATTTATCCTTCGTCGAAATTTTAATTTAGTTTAGTCAATATCGATTTTATGTTCGAAAAACGTATTTACCATAGCAATGAGTGGAAGGGAGCGAAAAGATACGGCAATATTGTTAGTGCGAGCGAGAGGAACAATTAATATTTTCAATTAATTTTCGTGTGATATATTGGCCTAAATTATGTGAATCATGCTTAAAACCGAGTGCGCACATTCGAGCTCAAAGTGGCACATTCCGATCTCGGGAAAATGAAGCGCGCCGCTCCGCGTCGCGCTTCATTTGCCTCCCTCGCTCGGAAATGTGCCACTTTTCGCTCGAATGCGCACATCTTCGTATTTATTACATTTGTTTAATTTATCCTTCGTCGAAATTTTAATTTAGTTTAGTCAATATCGATTTTATGTTCGAAAAACGTATTTACCATAGCAATGAGTGGAAGGGAGCGAAAAGATACGGCAATCTTCTTAGTGCGAGCGAGAGGGAACAATTAATATTTTTCAATTAATTTTTCGTTTAATTTATTGGCCTAAATTGTGCTGAAAATCGAGTGCGCGCAAAAAATACGAAGTTTTATTTTTAATAGTATATTTTTTACAAGGTGGTACTTATTATTTTTCAATTGAGCTTTATTTATGTAAAATTACACAATCTACATCGATTAAAAATAGCACATTGCAATTTATTTCTTCCGCCACACATTATGCCGCAATTATATTTATCAATGCTACCAAAATATCTAATTTAGCAAATTAATTATTTCGCCCCACTTCTTTTCGGACCAATCTTCGCCCATAATAAGTTGTAAAGTTTAATGTTAAATAAAATGTGTCAGGGATAAGTTCTTCGTGTCGCAAAATTTTATCCATTTTAATTTATGGAAACTTACGGATATTTGTCGGTAGAGCGGATATCCGTTTTGGAAAGACCTTTTGATTTAATATTTGCGTCGTAATTTTGCTAAATTAATTAGTAACTTCGGAAAATTACAATAAATTAACCGCAATTGAAAACTTAAGAAAAAAAGTGGTCTAATTTTTTGAAATGTGTCTTATTTGTTTTTTGATATTAAATGCAATAAGCGGGTATCAGAAAAACAAGCCACTTAAAGTGGTTAAACTACTTTGTAAAAATATAATATACCTAGTAACATACTTTTGATAAATATTTTGGGTTAACATAGTTATTTGCAAGTAATTTAAAATGAAACATATGTTGATTCGCTTCCACAAGGTGAAGGGGACATTAAAAAAAATTAAAGTACTTATTTAAGTAGCAGTATTCAGCCTGTTATGCTTGGATAATTTTCTGGAAAAACAGTAAAAAGTTCTACGAATTTGATTTTTAATTATTCAACTTTGAGTAAATTAATAAAGTCTAAGTGTATGGGTTTTTTGTATTTTATTAGTCCCCAAAAAAAAACATTAATCATACTTGCAAATAATTTACAAAACAGTAAAATTTAAAATATTACGTATGCTTCTAACAGACGAAAAATATTTATTAGGTGTTACAGAAAAAAAACTATAATAGCGATTCGTTTTCTATTTGACGTTCTCTTAATTAGTTTTTAATTTTTTGTTCAATAAACGCTCGTTTTTATGTTCTACCTGAGCTGCTATTATTTATAATACATCATCTATTATTGTAGTTGACAAAAAAAAGTGGCTTACAATTAGAAATGTACATTTAATTTGGGATTCCTTTGTAAACAGGAAACTCCAAATACTGCGTATGCCCACCATTAATTTTCGAAACGATTAATTAAGGAAATATTCGGCATGGGCCAAAAAATTTTATACAATCGAAATCAGGAAATCTCGATATAACTAATTATCTCGATCTATTTGCATAAATCCTTGAGATAAAGAAATGTTTTTAATTTGAATTATTCGTTTCGGAAGAATTATGTTTATAAACAATTCAAATAAACAAGTTTTAAGTACCTACTCAAACTGTGAATGAGTAATTTTTATTGTTAGTCAAAAGGACACGTTTTCCTTCGCACTTCCAACGAGCAACCGTTGAAGGATCGAGACAGCACTATTTTCTGCTAATCGTTTTTATAAAATATGTGGGTTATAAATTTTTAAAGCCTTTGCTAAAAGGAGGGATATTGAGGGCGTCTCGATTTTCCTAAAATTTTGAGGCAATCCGGCCTTGACTTTGATATTGACTAAAAAGTCCAAGGACTTTTATTAAACAATATTATTAAAAGCGATAGTTTCAAAATTCGATCTTGTAAAGACCAGGTCGGTCTTTTTTTTATATTTTTTTTGTTAAATTGTTAAATGGCAATAGGTTGTTTTGTTAACAACAAAAGATTTTGGCAATTTAAAGTGGAAATTTTTTTATTTAAATTAACAAATCTATTAATCTCAATTTTCGATATATGGCATCCAAACGACTTTCCATCGTCCCCTTATGAGTATTTTGAACCTAACTTGTATATAGAAATCCGAAGAATGTAGTTTTGACCTGTACAAAATTTTTTTCGGAACCCAAAATAATAAAAATCAACGCCAAATATTGGGTTGGCAAGAAGTTTATTTCGTTTTTCAGAATAGACAGTACAGCAGGTGCTTGTTTTTTGAAGTTATACTACGAATATATTAAATTGACAATAAATATTGATTTTATGTTCGAAAAACGTATTTACCATAGCAAGGAGTGGAAGGGAGCGAAAAGATACGACAATAGCGACAGTGCGAGTGAGAGGGAACGATGAAAATTTATTAACTACATTTTCGTGTGATATATTGACCTAAATTATTGTGAATCATGCTTAAAACCGAGTGCGCACATTCGAGCTCAAAGTGGCACATTCCGATCTCGGGAAAATGAAGCGCGCCGCTCCGCGTCGCGCTTCATTTGCCTCCCTCGCTCGGAAATGTGCCACTTTTCGCTCGAATGCGCACATCTTCGTATGTATTACATTAATATAATTTACCATAAGCTTCTTCAAATCAAAAATTTTAATTCAATTTAGTAAATATCGATTTTATATTCGAAAAACGTATTTACCATAGCAATAAGTGGAAGGGAGCGAAAAGATACGACAATAGCGACAGTGCGAGTGAGAGGAAACGATGAAAATTTATTAACTACATTTTCGTGTGATATATTGACCTGAATTATTGTGAATCATGCTTAAAACGGAGTGCGCACATTCGAGCTCAAAGTGGCACATTCCGATCTCGGGAAAATGAAGCGCGCCGCTCCGCGTCGCGCTTCATTTGCCGCCCTCGCTCGGAAATGTGACACTTTTCGCTCGAATGCGCACATCCTCGTATTTATTGAATTAGTTTACATTAATTATTAACGCACAAAAAGTAATTCATCTAAAATAGTGCTAAACTGTAAATTGAAATTTTAGTTACGCCAAAGAAGTATAACTTCCAACACGCCTACATATTTGTTTACATTGTAGATTGGAATATAAACCATCTACATTGTTTACGTATTAGATTTAGTAGTTTTGTTAATCTGTAAATTGGCATTATTAAATATCGAAATTGATTCACCCTATTTGAGCCACCCTTAGTTTTCTAATTAATAATTATGCAATATCAAATGCATTGATTAAACAAATTGCTGTATTAATTTACCAAGTATGCAATTAATAAATTATAATGGTTTAAATTTGGCTACTTTTAAAAATTAATAATTGATAAAAGTGATCATTAACTATTAATAACATCAAAAATTGAATATCGCATTAATTAATTCAATTAATTAATCATAAAATTTATTTTGTTACGGATTTACAACAAAAAGGGCACAATTAGTAACGAGCGTAATCCACACATACCACGATCTTCTCGACAACCATAGTGGTAAGTTGAAACAAAATATTTAAATTTAAAAAACACCATTTTGGAAACTTCTTGAAATAAACAGCCATTGTTAACAATTAGAGCGGATTTTTAAATATTGTTTGAAATTGGAAGGAAATAGAAAAAACAATTTGAGTTAATTTACGAGAAAACCAGAAAACGGTCAGACATAACGTCTCTTATAAAGAATTAACCTTTTTGTTAAAAATACACCTTTTTGTTAAAAACTAAGTTAAATACTAAATAAAAATAGTAATTAAACGTTAAATTGTTTAATTACCCGTGCCACTAGAAGGAATTGGCTTTACGTGGCATAACATTTGTTAAACTGCTTCTTCTCAGCTCCTTATATCCGGCTCGAAGGACCGGCCATATATAGAAATTTTATGAGAAAACTCTCGATTGTGTTTCTCAATGTTTTTAGCTATACTTATTGATAGGGGAAGTTATCCGGTTGTGGGCACAGTTAGCTATTTAGGCCATAACTTTTGACCAACTCAATATTTTTTGCAAAATGAGCATATTATCGGAAAGCAAGAGACCTTAGCTAACTACTGGGAATGGAATTAATTTTATATCAATTTAAAAAAAAAACATTTTTAACTTTTCATAAAGTAATCATTTTTCATCATGCAATTTTTTTTAAACCGGTTGTGGGCACATCAGGAAAATCCCCTCAAAATGGGAAAATATGGAGTAAAACGCCACTATATAGAGAAAAAACACAATTTATTTATATTCAAAGCCTTCAGTTATGAAAATAAAATTTAAAATAGGCTTTCGCAGTGGACTTTACGGGATCATCGTCAAATGGCTCCAATGTACGCATCAAAATTGATTTTTGAAATCGACATGGCTAAAAATGCACTAAAAAATCCGCAAAAATTTCGTAAATATATTATTTACAATTTTCAAGTCATATGAATTGGTCTGTCAAAGATGCTCGACAATCGAAAATCTGATTTTCAATAGTCGAGTTGTGAAAAGAAGTCTGTTTGAAATCCAAAACCAAAAATGTTTAATTTTTTTTTAAATTATTGTGAAAAAGTTTTGATATCTTTACATTTTTGTCGTACATGATAATCGAGCGGGGTCTTTGCCCGCCCCCCTCGAAATTGGGCCGCGGCTACACCCCTAGACTCCGCAGGGGGGTTATGTTAACATGAACAACAATATTCGACAAATTGTCAGCGAAATACAAGGTTTAAATGGCAAAAACTTGAGTGCCCACAACTAGTAAAATGTAGGTGCCCACAACTGGAAAAATCATAGCTGTCGACAAATGACTGCCAAATTTATTTCGCGAAGATTTTGATTGAACCGAAATTAAAATTATAAAATATATTTAATTTCCTGCATATATTTACATTAGACCGACCTTTTGCAATAAGTTACTGTTATTTATCGCACTTTAAACACAATAAACGATTACATCGCGATACATTTTTAGAGATGACAACATGGAATAACGCGTAGCTACTACGCATATGCGTCTGTCCGCTTTATATTAGCAATAAAACATAGTGCTGACATTGCGAACAAATGACGATCGTGAAAACACCTGTATCTGCTCACGATCAAAAGTTATTCGGGGGTGCCCACAACCGGACAATGCCCACAACCGGCTAACTTACCCTACTGATTGTTAAATTTGTAAGAAATAGCATGATTATTTTGAAATTTGTATCAAGTATCTAAAAAAATCTAAAAAAATCTAAAAAAATAGAAAATATCTATTTTATGTTCGAAAAACATATTTACCATAGCAATGAGTGGAAGGGAGCGAAAAGATAAGACAATAGCGACAGTGCGAGCGAGAGGGAACGATTAAAATTTATTAACTAAATTTTCGTGTGACTTATTGACCTAAATTATTGTGAATCATGCTTAAAACCGAGTGCATTTATTTACATTAATTTTTACACGTGGTTACATATAATTTAGCTACGCCGAAGAAGTATAACTTCTAACGCGCGTACCCAAGTACGCGCACCAGATTTTTTTTAATTGTTCGTTGTACCGAGAACGTCCAAATCAAACATAACATAACAATTTATTAACAATCGGTTAAAACAATTTAAATCGCACGCATTAATAAATCAACTTCAGCGGACTGGTTACAAGTGTATTATTGTAATTTTACACAAATTAACTTGCCTGTAACGAATTCCTAATTATGTAATAAGTTATTTGCGAATTAAAAGAAAATTGAGTTGGTGTTAAATGCAAAAAAAAACCATCATCGAGTTAAATGTGCACAGATATGAATTATTTTAACCTTTTACTATTTCAAAACATTAGGAAATAGTTTTAGTAGTTGCGCTGAGGCAAAAGGAAAATTATTCAAGTTATAAATCGAGGGCTTTACTGTTTTTTAAATAATATTGCCCGTTCAAAATTTCATCTTGCTCACAAAGTTAAGGCGTTAATAATTTAATCCGAATTGCTATTGGCATTAAAAGATTTAAACTTATTGCAACTAGTCGAGTCCTATGTTTACACAACTTCTTAATCAGAATGTAGGTTCCACTGTAATTACATATATCGATGTCTTGCCATAACTTCAATTCGTATTTATTTATAAATAAATTTAAATTTAACCGGACGCCGTAAAGAAATGTAGTCTTAGTTATGCTACTCTAAAGTTATGGATCACTTTCGATTTTCTGTCTCCTTTCGTCATTGAACAGACCGACATAGTTTTACTTACTACTAAAGTTGACTATTTATTACATAAAATTGCATGGCATGAACATAAAATAAATTTCTTCCACTTTATTCTGTATTAATCGTTTTTCCTTCAAATAAAAAAAATAGTAGCGTTTATTTTTCTAAAATAACCGTATTTGATGTTTTTGGTATAAACACAGATTAGTAATTTTTAATTAAAATTGTTTAAAAAGTAAATGAGTTCTTGTGAACCACGCTTAAAATCGAGTGTGCACATTCGAGCTCAAAGTGGCACATTTCCGATCTCGGGAAAATGAAGCGCGCCGCTCCGCGTCGCGCTTCATTTTCCGAGATCGAAATGTGCCACTTTTCGCTCGAATGCGCACATCCTCGTATTTATTGATTTTGTTTATATTAATCTTCTTTCTTTTAAATTAAACGATTAAATGTAGCTTTACATTTGGAAAAAACTATAGTGTATATTATTTTTTAATAACAATTTTGAAAAACACTAAATCGTAGATTTGGTGTTGCCTGCGTAAATGCGGGCCTGTAAGGTTTGGTTAATATTTTCTAGAAAGTTAATTATTTATTGTAAATTGTGGTTAAAATCGAGTGTGCACATTCGAGCTCAAAGTGGCACATTTCCGATCTCGGAAATGAAGCGCGCGCCCGCGTCGCGCTTCATTTGCTTCCCTCGCTCGGAAATGTGCCACTTTTCGCTCGAATGCGCACATCCTCGTATTTATTGAATTTGTTTATATTAATCGTCTCTCTTTTGCATTAAACGATTAAATTTAGTTTTACATTCGGAAAAAACTATAGTGTTTATTATTTTTTAATAACAATTTTGAAAAACACTAAATAATATATTTGGTGTTGCCTGCGTAAATGCGGGCCTGTAAGGTTTGGTTAATATTTTCTAGAAAGTTAATTATTTATTGTAAATTGTGGTTAAAATCGAGTGTGCACATTCGAGCTCAAAGTGGCACATTTCCGATCTCGGGAAAATGAAGCGCGCCGCTCCGCGTCGCGCTTCATTTCCTTCCCTCGCTCGGAAATGTGCCACTTTTTGCTCGAACGCGCACATCTTCGTATTCATTGTCTATATTGCTCATATCTCCTTCAAATTAAAAAGTTAAATTCAGATTTTCAATTCGGAAAAAGTTGTAGCGTTTATTTTTCGAAAATAACTGTCTACAAGCACTAAATCGTCGATTTGATATATTTAGTTAAAAAAGCCAACTTAGTAAATAACTGACATCCAATATAGATTCTTATGAATTAGGTATTCCTACTTTTATATCATTGGTACACAGAAAAAACGAATATCTTGGCTGAAGTGAGAATTTTTTTCGTTACTATTCTCTTGAACTAATATAAAAAATTGCACTTGAAGAAAAATAAAATTTCTTGCAATCAGAAATTAATATTAATTTTCTTGATATAAAAAATTTATTCTTGAACTAAAGAAAAAACTTTCTTGAGACCAAAATTTTCTTTTGTTATAAAATAATTAGTTTCTTGCATCAATTTAATAATTTTTAGCCGCAAGAATTAAATTCTTAGAAGAAAACAATTTTTATAAAATAATTTTAAATCTTTAAATTTTATATTTATATAATATTTTATATTTTTTTTAAATATATTAAAATATTTAATATTTATAAAATAAAGTTAGTGTTATATTTCGCTAGAGAAAAAAAACATTATTAATAAATGTACAGTCAACCTAAGAAGTAATCAACACCCTAAAAACAGTATTTACCGTAATCGAGCTATTCCAAGAGACAGGTTTTAGTTAAAAATAGTGTTTATGACGGCTTTTATAAGTACACCAATACCTCACTTTGCGTCGGGGTTACGTTCCAAAAAAACACGACGCAAATTGAAAGGACGCAATGTGAATTAAGAAAAAATTAGAAAAAAAAGTGGAGCCATCTGTTAAAAAACAAGAAAAAAATTAAAGACTCGAACCCAAAACAACGCAATCTCGAAAACCTAACGACGCACAGTGAAAATTATTACTAATTAAGTAGCGACGCAACTTCGAAAAAACGCAAAAAGAAACGACGCAAAGCGAGGTACGGGTGTACAACAAATAATTTTTTCTATTAATTGTTTAAAGAAAAGCTTTGCCTATAATCAATTTACTAAATCTTTTCTAACAAAAACAACATCTGTCACAAATACCTTTATTTAAGATTCCAATTTTACTTCTAGGTACTAAAATTACAAAGATCAATCTTAATTGTTTTTTAACCATGCAGCGCCAGATTTTGTCTCTTGGAATAGCACGATCACTGTAGGTGCTGTTTCTAGGGTGTTGATTACTTCTTAGGCTGACTGTACATTCTCCTCATAAGAAATTTTATTGTTGAATCAAGTATGATGAAATTTTTATATTAAGAAATTTCTTCTCAATTCAAAATTGTCGAAGTCAAAAAATTATTTTACTTTACTCAAGAATTCCTTTCAGATACTAAAAAACTTCTTGGACGAAGAAAAGTTATCTTTATCCAAGTGTACCTTTTTTTCTGTATAGCGTTTATTTTTCTAAAATAACTGTTTAAAAGCATTTAATCATCGATTTGGTATATTTAGTTAAAAAAACCAACTTAGTAAATAACTGACATCCCAATATTCATTCTTATGAATTAGATATTCTTGATTTTATATCATAGGCCCATAGTATCTAGTTTATAAAAAAAATGCACTACCCGTCGAAGAAATTAATCAATTTCTAAAAGTAACTGCCCAATTTGTGCATATTTTGCTTTGTTTTCGATTTACACGATTTTCCATGCAACGAATTATGATTTTATCTCCGGAACTTAGTCGCCCTGAAAATTGGGGAATAACTGTATTGTAGGGAGGCGCCAAAATTAAATTTTTTAAAAGAGGCCCAGTAACATATAGTTTGGAAACCGCTGGCTTAACCATAAATTACTTATATCGAAACTATGATTACTTTAATTACTTATTGATTAGAATCGTATTGAGTTAGGAAGTGAAAGTGAATTTTCACCTCGTGGCCAAATATTTTAATTTTTATTTAATTTTCTTCAAATTTTTTTTTGGTTCAATTTTTATATGGGACGGTTTGCGCATAATTACACCTTTTTTATTGTTATTACTTGACCAACCGTAATTATTAAACATATCCGAATCGAAGAGCAATAATTAAATAACGTTAAGAAACACAACAAAATGTATTTGGAAATTAAAGGACAAGGTTACAAATTTTGAAGGTATCTTTTACGGATACGTTGTATAACTTACTATTAAAATAGTATTTGGCAATACGAAAATATTGAGCACAAGTTCACTCGTTCGGTTATAGATTATTATTCTTTTCTGTACGAAAAATATAATTTACGGTTTCCACAACCACTAAAAATATTTGAGGATATTTAAAACAATCCATTAAACAATTTATTAGTGTAATTAACTAGGCTTAATTTTATTCAAATTCTAGAAATCCTTGATTTGCCTTATAAAATACAAAAGAAAGCCAAAAAATCGATTTCAGAAGGTAATCGAATAGGAAATTCTCAAGGATCAGAAACTTGTATCCGATTTATACATGAAATATCTTAATTCTTATGCTAATTCGAAATGGGATCGTACGAACGTCTGATTCATTATCTTCTAAATAACTTGAGTGCGTTTTATGGTCGTCGCTAAATTCAAATTCGGCAGTCTAAAATATTAATCGTAAATTAAAAAATTAAGTTTTAGGTACAACGAATAGAAATGAGAGTTTTTTGCATAATGGGTATTTCTCTTCTTTTGAAATGCTAATCACTAATTCTATTAATAAACAGCAGACTCAAAATTTGGTTAGTAAAATTAAGACGTGTTAATTAAAAAACGAAAAGCGTACAATTATAAAATTAAACATTGAAGTAGTGCCGATTTCGTTTAGTACAGTGGACACCCGGTACCGAGAACGTTACAACTTATTTTTTGTTTTGAACAACTAGTTTAGGGAAGTACCTAAATAAAATTAATTACTAATAATCAGTTTTAATTGGAATATTGTTAGTACGTGTAAAAAAATCGAATCAAAGCAAATAAATTGTTTCTAGTTTGTCTTTGTAAAACGAAGATATACTGTTTACTATAGTTATAACTATTTTAAAATATTAAAAAAAAAAAATTAAACAAATTCAGCAAATTGCTAAATTTAGCCATGTGGGTTTTTTGGAAGAAACGCAGAAATCGAGTCGCCAACAAAAGAATTATCCAAAACTTCCATTTACACATCCATAAATTAATTATGTAGATTTTAAAGTGGGATAAAATATTAAAGGAAATATAGTGTTTTTATCGATATAAATTAAAATTAATGTCAAAATTTTAGATTAATTATTATACCTATTTGTTTAAAATTTAAAAGTGAAAAGCTTAATTTTATAACATTTTTTTTGTTAAAACATAACTTATTAATTTTTTTTAATACAAAGAAAATCACTTGTTGAAAAGGTTGATAAATATGATTATTTAGAGCGGTACCCCATTAAATAATTATTGTTTTTTTTTGTTGTAGAAATTATAAACGTAAAGTAAAACTTGATAAAGCAGAAAAACTATAAATTTTTTAAGTTAGAATCGCAATGTTATCAGATTATGCGATTGCTATATGTAAAACTACTAAAAAAGCGTGCTCATTAAAAGATATAAACAAATAACTGAACCAACACTAATAATAGAACTTACCGAATTAATTATTATCAATCCAAAAAATGAAAAACTAGGTACACTAAACTTTGGTCAACCGAACAGTATCTCTTCGTTGGTAGATGAACCGAAGTACTTTTGAACGGCTCTACAGAATACAGGTGTGCTTATAAACAAATTAAAGCTCTCTCTTATATGTGCCCCCCACTTGCTTGAGGAATATGATTACGACCGGCTATACAAGACTTATTATTATGATAGCGCTCATTAACAGGCATGTCTTTAAAACTGATAATTTCCAAATTATTTCAATTAGAAAAATCGATTAAAATTTTTATAAGTACGTACACAAATAAATTGGAGAATCCCTGCTTACGCTGCTTCGAATTTTAATTTCGTAACTTGTTAAGTAATCAATTAATTTTTAGTTTGAATGTTACATAAAGTGATCTAAAATCATTTATTTTATTTATTTACTTAAACAACGATATTAAAAAAAATTAATAAGCTTAGAGGGGCGCCGATTATTTTTTTACAGAAAATTTACAGCTTTAATTATGTAGTTATTAAAAAATTTGAAGATGTGTTGGTTTTTGTGGACTTAACACTAATAAAAATGTACAGTCAGCCAAAATGCAAATCACCACCCCAGCAGCAACTTATCTGACAATCTTTAAGTCTTCTCACTCGTAAGTGCAATTGTTGCTATTGTTTTTATAAAAATATTACCTATAGTATTTATAAAAAAATACGTTAAAATTGTTGTAATTCGTTGTTTATTATATTAGTACCTCAAAAATTGTCTATATTAAGTCACAAAAGACGAATTGTTAATTAATACTGCACTAGGGTGGTCGTTAAAAATCAAACTTCTTCCGACGTCCCAAAAAAACCTTTCTTTTAATGAAAAAATACGGGGAATTTAAAAATATTTAACAAAAATAACACGTGCCTCAAGACAATATAAGTTCATTTTTTGATAAAATTGTAGTTTTTTGTAAGTATCTTTTAAAGTATACAGATTTGAGAAAAGGTTATAGGAACAATTTTTTAGCAAATTCATTTTTCTATAAAAAAGGTCTCTTTCATTTTCTTCGTGAAATTTATATTTATGGAGATATTTTCAATAATAAACACATTAAATCCATATAGTCAACATTTTAAGACATCCAAACGTCATTTTTTCTGAAATTAAAAAATTTTGTAACAACTAGAATTTATTATAGTATTTACGAAATTATATATATTTAAGAAAGGATGACGTTTGAGAGTTTTTGATTATATGAAGTTAATGAATTTATTATTGAGAATATCTTTATAAATATGAATTTCATGAAGAAAACGGAAGAGACCTTTTTTGTAGAGAATTGAATTTCCTACAAAATATTCCTATAATTTTTTCAAATCTGTATACTTTAAGAGATACTTACAAAAAACTACAATTTTATTAAAACATGAACTTTGATTGTCTTGAGGCATGTTATTTTTGTTAAAAAAATTTTAAAAATTTACCTGTGTTTTTTCATAAAAAGAAGGTTTTTTGAGGCGTCCGAATAAATTAAAATTTAATGACCACCCTAAAATATAATTGCAGCATAATGTTTGGCGGAAGAAATAAATTGCAATGTGCTATTTTCTATCGATGTAGATTGTGTAATTTTACAAAAATAAAGTTCAATTGAAAAATAATAAGTACCGCCTTGTAAAAAAATTTCAATTAAAAATAAAACTTTGTATTTTTTGTGCGCACTCGATTTTCAGCACAATTTAGGCCAATAAATTAAACGAAAAATTAGTTGAATAATATTAATCGTTCCCTCTCGCTCGCACTAACAAGATTGCCGTATCTTTTCGCTTCCTTCCACTCATTGCTATGGTAAATACGTTTTTCGAACATAAAATCGATATTGACTAAAATAAATTAAAATTTCATCGAAAGATAAATTTAACAAATGTAATAATTACAAGGATGTGCGCATTCGAGCGAAAAGTGGCACATTTCCGAGCGAGGGAGGCAAATGAAGCGCGACGCGGAGCGGCGCGTTTCATTTTCCCGAGATCGGAATGTGCCACTTTGAGATCGAATGCGCACACTCGGTTTTAAGCACAATTCACAACAATTAATTTGCTTTCCTAAATGGCTAATATCATATTGTCGAATTTTTAGTTGCTGTGCGCGCGCAACTTCCCTTGCCTGCTATAATTTTACCCTCAACTCGCCAAAAGAAGTATAACTTCAAAAATTATTAATTTTTGATTTCAAAGAACGAAGGATAAATTAAACAAATGTAATAAATACGAGGATGTGCGCATTCGAGCGAAAAGTGGCACATTTCCGAGCGAGGGAGGCAAATGAAGCGCGACGCGGAGCGGCGCGCTTCATTTTCCCGAGATCGGAATGTGCCACTTTGAGCTCGAATGTGCACACTCGGTTTTAAGCACAATTCATAACAATTAATTTGCTTTCCTAAATGGCTAATATCATATTGTCGAATTTTTAGTTGCTGTGCGCGCGCAACTTCCGTTGCCTGCTATAATTTTACCCTCAATCGCCAAAAGAAGTATAACTTCAAAAATTATTAATTTTTGATTTGAAAGAACGAAGGATAAATTAATCAAATGTAATAAATACGAGGATGTGCGCATTCGAGTGAAAAGTGGCACATTTCCGAGCGAGGGAGGCAAATGAAGCGCGACGCGGAGCGGCGCGCTTCATTTTCCCGAGATCGAAATGTGCCACTTTGAGCTCGAATGCGCACACTCGGTTTTAAGCACGATTCACAACAATTAATTTACAGTAATTGCAATTTAAAAATAAATGTGTTAGCCCCGTAGAGTTGAATATTTTCGCTCTTGAACAAATCTGGTTGCCTACAAAGCCGGCGGTGGTGATTTTCAATTGGGTCGATTGTACGCACATCATAAATTGTTTACTTAATTTTGCATTAATATTGCACTCAGAAAATATAAGGTATAAAATTAATATTTGAGGGCGAACTGTAAAAATCAATTTACATAGGTATTAATAAACATAAATTCAGCTACACCTGCCGAATATCTCAAATTTATTAGAAAATGTTGTTCCTCTTAACAACGCAATTTCACTGATTAACTATTTAACGTAGAACTTTAATTTTCAATTGCTTTATTGTTCTTGTATGTTGTTTATGCGTTTATAGCAAAATGTATAGTAATTATCGACCGATTCGTAAATTTTTATCTTGTATTACCCAATGACCTTCTTTTATTTAGTTAAACTATTGGACCACTTCTAAACACAAAGATTTCTAAAATAATCATCTATTTTGAATTTCAAAAAAAGAGAGACCATGAATAAAATATTATTAAATAATTATTAATAAATTTATAGAACCGTTACTCATTCAGTTAAGAAATTTAAAGACTACCGCAAAGGTTTCTCTTTCATTACTTCTATTCCTTTTGATTAACATATTTCCATTGAAAATCGTACAATTTCAATTTGCAATGATCAGATATCGTTTGGCACAGTCACAAATACCCGGAATCTTATTTCACAAAATCGAAATTTTGGCAATTGTCGAATTAACGCCAAATTAAAGCCAAAAGTATTGCCGAAACGGAACTTACCATTTAAATGTTAAAGTAAATAATAAAAGTGAAACGTAATTTCTTCTTCTTCTTTCCAATTAAACCGTAAAAATATGTATGCTATAAAATCTTTTATTTACAAATTCTCTTGTTGTGCGCTTTGTTGTGTGAGCTACTTTTCTACTTATCAATAAAAATGTGGATTTAACTACCTTGTTTTGTGTTATTGCGAAGTAATAAAAAAAAACGAAATTAGTGGATGCGAACTTTTAATTAAAAATGGAAAAAAAATTTTTTAATGCGCCTACGTATTTTTGTGGAAAAAAAGAATTTAAAAATAAATTTAATAACGTATTAAAACGCAATTAAATAAATTACATCTAACTTATTAATTGATTTTTAGAAATTTTTAAAAATTAAGGCAGGAATTCTCAAATTTATTTATAAAAGTACTAAATGACCTTTGTTGGCTAGTGAAATGCAAAATTTAATAAATATTTTTACAATCGTTTTTAACGATTACTTAAATTTTGTAATAACTACTCATTTATAAATTGTGAAACAAAGAATAGCATCTTTTTCTCAAATTAAACGTTTGTTGGACAACGTTGATATAAATTAAATTTTGTGAAAACCAAAAAGCTTTAAATACCGTTTCAAAGTTTTATTAAAAAATATAGTACCTTACATATGCTTATTTGAATATCTCATATTAATATGTAGGTAAATATTGTTATTTTACGGCCCTTAGGGAACACTTGTTCTAGGGTCGCTTTTCCTTAAAAATAAAAAATATATATATATTGTGCTTTGATTGAAACGTTCGAATAAAACAGAATTGGAAATCACATTTGCAATGTTATAAATAATTATTCTTAATGACAATATTACTAACTAGTGCAATTTATTGTAACGGTCATTATAATTAAATGGTAATCCTTAAGTAACTTTTAAAATAATTAAATTATTTTTAATATGAACAAATAATTTTAAAACTAGTAAAGAAATAGTATCGATAACCTTACAGACAAATTTTAAACTAATTATATAAAAAAAAACCTTATTCTATATTTGAATTTGAATTTTTTAATAAATATAAAAGGTTTTCAATAATACTTAAAAAAAAGACATTAATCTAAGTTATTTAAGTACATATATAATTTGTTTTTTAATGTAACAAAAATATTCATCGTTTATAATAGACTTCCCCCTCCACATTTACAAAGCATGCCACGCCACGTACAGTTAAACTTTATTCTATTCAACACCCTCTAAACCACTTATAGTGATCGAGCTATTCCAAGAGACAAAATCTGGTGCTGCATGGTTGAAAGAAAATTCAAGGTTGATCTTGGTAAGGTCTCTTGAAATTGCTCGATCACTATAAGTGGTTTAGGGGGTGTTGAATAGAATAAAGTTTAACTGTACATAGTCTCCCCCACCATGTACATAACTATTCCCCTCATGCGATCGGAGTTTTTGTCACTCTCGAAAGTTGTAGTCCGCACAGCAAAGAAGCTTTACTTCAACAATAAATCGAATTAAGAAATTGTGTTGTTAACGTTATTACTGGGACTTTTAGGTTTGGGCAACACGACAACTAATTTTAAATTAAAATTGATTTTACGGTTATATAATGCAATCAGGCAAACTATTTTAGCGTAGATTGGAACCACAACAGATCGCTACAAAAATTTATGTATTTCCATTGATGTACATGGAAAAATTTTCCATCTTTAATCAATATTGCTCCTATTATATAATGATATTTTGCGTCGTAGAATTAAAAAATGTCATTAATTATTCTTTTAGTTATTAGCAGTACTAATAATAAAACCATACAGATTTTGTAACAATTAAATGTAGGTATTACTTACTCGACATAAATTTTTCGAATTATTTAAAATTGAATTTTTAATTTCGTATAAAATCAGAAAGCTCGTGCGTGTGTGAATACAAATAAAAAGGACTTTTTAAATTAAACAACAAGCATATTTTTAGGGCTAAAGCCCTAAAAGTTACTTTGGGCTTTTATTTGCAAAAGATCAAACTTTAAAGTAGATGGGATTTTTTTAACACCAAGAAAAATTATTACGATTTACTTGTTGAATAAGATAATTAACATAAAGATAACGAACAAAGAATTACGTCAGAAGAATTCGATGGATGTGGAAAAAAAGATAAATGCATCTAACTAAAACATAGTAAATGGGTTTAACGATATTGTTGGGATTTCTCTATAATTAGACGTTTAAGCGTCAATAAGTAGTTCCGGTCGTTTGCAAAGGTTTTATAAATTTTTCTGGAAAAATGCAACTTTAATTGTCTTGGATATTTTCCATTACAGATTACGCTTGTCAATAATAATTAATTATTCATTTAGAATTGGATAAAGTACGATACAGGATACTCTTGGGGTCGCGAGAACAAGATTCTTGTAAATAAAATAAATACCATTTATATAATTATCGTAAACATTGCAGGCGACATAAATAATAGTAAATGCAATAAGCAAAAATTTTATTGAGAATTAACGCACGGAAACTTACTATATTGTAGCAAGCTTATTGTGTCACAAAGATATGGTTAATTTAAACAATTAATTAGTGTTAATATTTTTTTAAAAAACTAATAAGTTGAAATTAGAATAGGCACTGAATATTTTTCAGCAAAATCCATATGAATATTCTTCTACAAAACGTAAATACAGTCGAACCTCAATAAGTCGAAGTCCAAGGGAAACTAAAAATAATTCGAGTTATCAAAAAAAGTCGAGTTAAATACTTTTCTGTGTATATATCATATCTATATTTACCATCCTTTATACAAAATAACCAAAATTTGTAAACAATTATTAACATTATTTATTGTTATTAAGTATTTAGGTAATATGGTTATTTACATCTTATTTATTGTTGGTTTGAAAGTAATCTAAAATTGTCTTTTGCTTCAATGATCCAAAATGTTGGGTTTCTACAAATTTTTCCAATTACTCTCGAAACCAGAATATTTTTACTACGTGTATACCAAAACCAATCAATCATAGCTTTCTCCAAGTTGGAAAAAGGACACTCCTTTAGCCTTTTTTTAATTTTCGTTTTCACTCCTTGTTGATCGGTAAATAATTTTAGAAAAAGTATTTAATTTTTTTTAATTTTCTGTTACACACTATTATAAACTATAAACAACAAAAAATACATTTGATCGTACTCTTGCTCGACGAATAACGACCAGAACGACAACAAAAAGGCAAAAATAGACCCTTTTCTTGTAAAAGAATAACTGTTGAGAAAGCATTTAAACATAAATTAGTATTTAAATCCAATTGAAGTGCTGACGTCAAAACATCAAAGTCTTGTAGTAGATTTCAACCTTTTCATCCTATTTTACAATAGCCATTTTGACCAGCAATAACACCGAACAAACCCGTTCTTTAATCTTACCAGGTATGGTACTTACTTTTATAAAAAGTTGTAAAATTTAACTTCGAGTTATCGAATTATTTACTAATGGAAACTTGAATTTAGGGAATTGTAAAACGCTTCGACTTATCGAAAAATTCGAGTTATCTAAATTCGAGTTATCGATATAAAAATATTAACATTGAAATAGGCAAGTCCTAGGAAAACAGGTTCGAGTTCGAGTTATCAAAAATTCGACTTATCGAGGTTTGACTGTATTACATATCGTCGGTGTAACTCTAAAACAAAATTTTATAGAACTTTTATATATTACCACGTGTAAAAATTAACACGAACAAATTTAATAAATACGAGGATGTGCGCATTCGAGCGAAAAGTGGCACATTTCCGAGCGAGGGAGGCAAATGAAGCGTGACGCGGAGCGGCGCGCTTCATTTTCCCGAGGTCGGAATGTGCCACTTTGAGCTCGAATGTGCACACTCGGTTTTAAGCATGATTCACAATAATTTTAGTGACAAAAAATTAGCGAATAATTTTTATCATTCCTCTCACTCGTACTTATGAGTTTGTTGTATCTTTTAGCTCGCTCCCACTCATTGCTAGGGTAAAAATACGTTTTTCGAATATATAATCGATATATTTACTGAACTAAATTAAATTTGTTGATTTAAAAGAAAGTTTAATTTACATAATTCAATAAATACGAGGATGTGCGCATTCGAGCGAAAAGTGGCACATTTCCGAGCGAGGGAGGCAAATGAAGCGCGACGCGGAGCGGCGCGCTTCATTTTCCCGAGATCGGAATGTGCCACTTTGAGCTCGAATGTGCACACTCGGGTTTAAGCGTAATTCACAATAATTAATAAACTTTTGAAACAATTTCAATTAAAAATTACTAAACCGTATTTATACCAAAAACACCAAATCTTTGATTTAGTACTTTTAAGCAGTTATTTTCAAAAAATTAACGCTTAAACTTTTTTGAAATGGAAAGTTCCAATTGAAGTTCGTAATTTGAAAGAGAAATGGGCAATATAGACAAATCCCATGAATACGCGGATGTGCACACTTGGCTTTAAAGTGCGATCTAAAATAAATCAATTATTATCTAAAAATATTTAATTTTAAATGGCAGGACCGTATTTTTAGTTGGAACTAAATCTCTGATTTTTTTTATGGAATTTATTGGGCTAAAATTGATTTTTCCATTTAAAAGTGAGAAAATGAATCCAACAAATCCAAATATAAATCGAAAAGCTTCTGTAAAACCAAAAATTACATGTTTGTTAAAATTTTTGAGTCCGCCCCTTTGTATTTACGATAACATTTATTTTAACGCAAAGGCATGCCCGTGTACAAGAACATTTGTATAAATCTATTTAAAAAAAAATTAAATTTTAAAAACGTATGCCCCTTTTCTATTCCGCTGCCTGTACACCTATTTCCGAGGTCCCCTTCCCAAAATAAACTAACCCAAGTGGTTGCCAAAGTAAAACACAAATATTATTAGGTTTAACAGAAAATTTGAAAATATTTCGAAGCAAACGTTCTATAGTCCCAGGTAGACAAATTTGGTGATAAGAAATCGCCCCACTTGTAGTGAACAACTACGTCATAGCTGCGATAAAGAAAAATCAATACTTTTTCGCATTTCCAGTTTTAAACCGTAGAACATTTTATATCAAAAGTCAGTACCGTGCCTATCTTTGTGTTAAAGTGGGTGCTTAATTTTTGGTGCGTTAAATAATTGTTAATTAATACGTTTAAATAATTGGTGCATCAATCAATCGACTACGAACTAGTTTAAAAAAAGGTAGATAATGATTTTTTTAATAATGTTTATCCATTGGCGTAGCGTGCAAATCGAGGGATAGATGTAGCGTTTATTGTACATTATATTTTAAGCTCGATTCACAATAATTAATTTATTTTCTTATACGGCTAACTTCGTACTGTCGAATTTTCGTTAGCAGTGCGCGCGCCACTTCCGTTGCCTACTAAAATTTTACTCTCAACGCTCCAAAAGAAGTATGACTTCATCGAATAATGTAAATGGTGCACTCCAGCAAAGAAGTCTTTTCCAAAAGAGATATGTTAGCCGATATCTTATAAATTATTATTGATTTTTAGTAATCAACAAATTTTATTGCGAATAAAATGTAAAAATCCAGTTCACTTATCGCAATTGCGATTAACAACGTTCGTTTCCCGCACACTTCAGTTGTGAAAGTTTCGCCCGAGCGTTAACGTGGTTTTGTTTGTAAGATTTTGCATTAATTTTTATTTATTTAATTGAATGCATTTACTAACTGTGTGTGTTTACCTTTACGAAGGACGTTTCCTGCAAAATAATAGTGTAAGTCTTTTTTTATTCTAATATTTAATCGTTGGAGAAAAAAGGGTGGCTCAAAATTTTTTATGTTTACTGTTGCGTTTAGAAAAAAATGTACATATTTTTTGACACAACGGGCTATGGAGAAATATTAATGCAAAAGGCCAAAATGAATTATTTTGCTGATTAATTTTCTCTTACATAAATATGTATGAGTAACCAGGTCTTTATGTGTTGAAGCTTATGAAATTTTTTTAAATTTGGTTATTGAGATCGGTACCATTTATTTTTATATTTAAATAAATTAAATTGCAAATTTCTTTTTATATAAACGTCAATCAAATTAAACTTCTACGATACTTAACGCTTTCGATTTAATTGTTCGATGTATTTGTTTACAAAACAAATATGGATACTTTTTTTAAATTAACATTATTAATATAAGTACAGTGGACCCGCGGTAACTTGGCCCCTGGCTTATCCGACGTGCCAATTACATATACAGTCGAACCTCGATAAGTCGAAGTTGAAGGGAAACTAAAAATAATTCGAGTTATCAAAAATTCGGCTTATCGAGGTTCGACTACATATATATATATGTATTGCTTTACAGCAATATGTATACCTTTAATTTTTATTTTTTTATAACTTCATTAGTGACGTTAATTCTATAATAAACCTTGTACTATCTATTGTATTGTTTAATTGACGAAGTTCTATATCGTAAAGTATCGATTTTATCTCACAATTTTTATAAATTATCGGTTTACAAGGTGTACTACTTTTAAAAAGTTCCGGACTACAAAGGGCCCGCCACAACACTATAGTCCGGCAAAATTGTTAATCCCAGACTGCCGTACAAAACGTTTGTCGGATTACTGCGGATCGACTGTACTGTTAATATAACATATCTTTATATATATAATTCTTCTGTACGTGTGTTGACAGTGAACTCCTCCTAAACGGTTGAACCGATTTGAATGAATTTTTTTGTGTGTGTTCAAGTGGATTCGAGGATAGTTTAGATTCACAATTACACCCGGTAGATGGCGCTGCAGTCAATACCCCTGCGAAGCCGGGCGGGCCAGCTAGTATATATATATTTTACAGTCAAAGCGTGCGTTTCAGTTAGAGTATAGGCTAACTAGGTAAATTATGCGTTTACTACCTTCTGTAGTAAATGTGTTGATTTTGGGCGAAAGAAAGCTTTTGCATTTATGAAACTTGCGCAGTGAGTGTAAACAAACAAAATTTGAAACATAACCTACTTATTGGCGTTATTTGTTAAAAGCCTTTATAGTATTTATAGTTTTTTCATATTTATGTATATAAAGGATGTTATAGTTTTTCAATAAATAATGTAATGCATTTTTTTATAAATTTATAACCATCTAGAACTAAATACTCTAAACATTAGGAACTTTATATTTAAATTTAGCGCACATTTGTGGGAGTGGCTTAACTATTTCTGTTGGCCGGACAGAGTATAGTGAAATCTAACTGATTATTATTACCTAAGATTTTTTTTTTATTTGTTTAATACTTAGTAATATAATGTTTCTAATAAACTCTAACTGATTAATTATTATTACCTAAGAATATTGTTTTGATTTGTTTAATACTTAGTAATATAAAGTTCCTAATGTTTAGAGTAAAATCTAACTAATTATTATTAGGGGGAAAGTGGCATGAAACAGCCAAGTTTTGAAAAAGCCATTGTCAATTACGCGGTAGTTTTCATACGAATCGTTCATGTATTAT
Organism: Sinopyrophorus schimmeli; assembly: GCA_036325965.1. Lineage (NCBI taxonomy): Eukaryota > Metazoa > Arthropoda > Insecta > Coleoptera > Elateridae > Sinopyrophorus > Sinopyrophorus schimmeli. The sequence continues at coordinate 46,566 of JARFIZ010000064.1, read as the reverse complement.
TATTTTAAGATAGCAACACTAGCCAGATATCCCCCACAAAAATTTGACCGTTCACCGTCAATAAACGGCGCCGATACGACGTATTGAAGATTTTGTCGTCAAAAAGTAAGGTTTTGAGTTCAGTTTATTTGTTTTCTAACGCCTATACGTACAAAACTACTAATAATATGATTACACTATAATTTTATAGATATATTAGGCCTTATAATAACGTATATATTTTGTAGGCTAATCTTTGATTTCATAGTAATTTTCGAGATTTTGTTTTTTTGAGAGAATATGTTTTGAAATAGCCGGACTGCAGTGTAATGAAAAAGCCACCTTTTAATTGCATAAAATGCAATAATAATTGTAGTAGCAGCAATCAAGAGTGGTACCGATGCAAAATTGTAATTGTTGGGCATATAAATCCTGTGGCGTAAAAGGGAAATTGCATTATTTTTGCTAAAAACGTTTTTAAATTTTTGCAATGATTGATCTTAAACGTCAAATTTTTTGACAGTTTCCTAGATTTATATAAGTAAATATTTTATCGAGAGTTTGCGTTATTTAAAACGTTTTATAATTATATAAGATCTAAAATTATAGCTTAAGATTATTATTAAATAATATCTTCGTTAATGTGCAGTTTTAATCTTGTAATAAGAACATGGCTTTTTCAAAAATTGGGTTGGCTGTTTCAATACCTATAGGTTATGAAAAAGCCAAATTTTATTTTTTTTATAAATGATTAGAAGTCGAAAAATATCGTTAATTTTGAAAAATGTTTTATGACATTACGTACATAAATGCATGAACAATTACAGATTTTAAAAAAAAATTGATTTATTTATGTCCTTCTATATTATTTATCCCTTTTTTTTAAACTGGCTGTTTCATGCCACTTTCCCCCTACATATGAATATTTTTTGATTTGTTTAATACTTAATAGTATTTAGTTCTAGATGGTTATAAATTTATAAAAAACGCATTGCATTATTTACTGAAAAACTATAACATCCTTTATATAAATATGATAATACTATAAAGGCTTTTAACAAATAACGCCAATAAGTAGGTTATGTTTCAAATTTTGTTTGTTTACACTCACTGCGCAAGTTTTATAAATGCCAAAGCTTTCTTTCGCCGAAATCAACACATTTACTACAGAAGGTAGTAAATGCAAAGTTTACCTAGTTAGCCTATACTCTAACTGAAACGCACGCTTTGACTGTAACATATATACATAATTTATTAGGGGGTTCTAATTTATTTCTTTCTGGGAGCGCAGTTTAATTTGCCATTTCTTATTATTAAAATTGCGGACATGTGATTTGCTCGTAGAATCTATTCAAATACAGTCGAACCTTGATAAGCCGAATTTTTGATAACTCAAATTATTTTTAGTTTTCTTTTAACTTCGACTTATCGAGGTTCGACTGTATTAACATTTTGGAACTAAATTAATAAATTTCAACATTTTTTAAACAGTAAATATAATATGTTTGCATTACGATTGCATAATTATAGTTATGTGTAATTATAAATATTTTTATCTAAAATCTATATTTTATGAAATGTGCGGTTTTTTGGTTAGATAAAATTACGTCATTTATCAATTGTAAGCATTTATTTAAATATATAGTTATACAAAAGTGTCTCATTAAGTAATTACTAAATGGTTTATTTGATGTTCCTTGGAACTAGAAATTGGATACACTTTTAAATACGAACATAAGATTAAAATTAATTAATAATGCATGCTTGTTAAAAAAGGAAACTTCCAATGTGAGGCTATTATTTTGTATAATACACAAAAGTACGTTCGGTAATGTTTTGCATATTAATGTTTTAAACAATTTTGAATTTTCATATCAATAGCCAAAAGTTGAAGGTGAATAGAACAGTCGTAAAGGGTCACATTCCTCTTTCAATTTTACTTACCTACTTACGATCACTTGTAATTTTCCAAGTAATACTTCTTTTGGCGAGCATAGGGCAAAATTTTAGCAGGCAACGCAAGTTGCAAGTAAACGAATTATTGTGAATCACGCTTAAAGCCGAGTGGCCGCATTCGAGCTCAAAGTGACATTTATTTAAAAAAAATTGTTTAAAAGCACTAAATCAGAAGTTTCGGTATTTCTGGTATAAGTACAGCTTTGTAATTTTTTATTCAAATTGTTTAGAGAGTAAATTAATTATTGTGAATTACGCTTAAAGCCGAGTGGGCGCATTCGAGCTCAAAGTGACATTTATTTAAAAAAAAATCGTTTAAAAGCACTAAATCAGAAGTTTCGGTATTTCTGGTATAAGTACAACTTTGTAATTTTTTATTCAAATTGTTTAGAGTAAATTAATTATTGTGAATCACGCTTAAAGCTGAGTGGGCGCATTCGAGCTCAAAATGATATTTATTTAAAAAAAATCGTTTAAAAGCACTAAATCAGAAGTTTCGGTATTTCTGGTATAAGTACAGCTTTGTAATTTTTTATTCAAATTGTTTAGAGAGTAAATTAATTATTGTGAATCACGCTTAAAGCCGAGTGTGCACATTTGAGCTCAAAGTGGCACATTCCGATCTCGGGAAAATGAAGCGCGCCGCTCCGCGTCGCGCTTCATTTGCCTCCCTCGCTCGGAAATGTGCCACTTTTCGCTCGAATGCGCCCATCCTTGTATTCATTGGATTTTGTATATTAAACTTTCTTTTCAATCACAAAATTTAATTCAGTTCAGTAAATATCGATTATATGTGAGAAAAACGTATTTTTACTATAGCAATGAGTGGGAGCGAGAGAAAAGATATGAGCCTCCCGTAAGTGCGAGTGAGAGGGAATGATTCAAATTATTTACTAATTTTTCGTCATCAAATTTATTGTAATTCGTGCTTAAAACCGAGTGTGCACATTCGAGCTCAAAGTGGCACATTCCGATCTCGGGAAAATGAAGCGCGCCGCTCTGCGTCGCGCTTCATTTGCCTCCCTCGCTCGGAAATGTGCCACTTTTCGCTCGAATGTGCACATCCTCGTATTTATTGTATATATTGCTCATTTCTCTTTCAAATTAAAAACTTAATCTCAAAATATTTCACCATAAAAAAAGTATCTATTAAAGATTTATAGCTAAGGTATCGGAGGGTAATAAGGCCCACCAGGTAATAAAGCTCAGAAGCCATTAAATAAAAACTATAATCGAAATCGCTCATTTAGTCCCATCGGCGAGCGAAAACATCTAAAACATATCACCTGTGGGTTGGAAAATTTTCTGGGTTTCAATTAACGCGGGAAACCTCGATTTAGTGAATCTACCTCAATATTATGTGCAATTTATAAATGTATCTCTGCCAAATTAACTTTCAATTAGTGCTCTCGTGTGAATATTTAAGAGGAGCAAAATTATATACAGAGAGGTAAGCTTCTTTGACTTCTTTAGTTGACTTGATTTATTTAATCAGAAAAAAAGTTAATCTTAAAAAAGGAAAAATGTACTACTCAGGTAATAAGGCCCGGGCCTTAATATTTTAATAAAAGGCAAATGCTTGAGGGTCGTGACTTACAATCAAAATCAGGGATACGTAAAAATAAAATATTGCTCGCTCCTCAAAACCATCTTGGATCTGTTCCGTCTGCAACCATGATTTTGTGGCTGATATGAGATCTTGTACGTTATGTAACACTTGGGTACATGAAGAATGTGTTGGACTAACGAAAGATGACCAAGCACCTTTTATATGCCAAAGTTGCTACCCCTGAATTGAATACTTTATTCGGGACTTAATATCTGCTATTGTATTTTAAGGCGGGCCTTATTATCTGCCTGTTCGTTTAATAAAGCCTAAACACCAGTGTATGTTTTTGCTTTTTAAAATGTGTTTTCAGTTTTTTTGTTTTTAAATATACATTATTTTCAGAAAAAAATATGCAAAATCACTTATAATTCATATTATGTTATGAGTTGTTTTAGTTTATTTAATAAAAAATATTTAACACTAAGTGGGCCTTATTACCCTCCAGTGCCTTCTATGTAATAAGCAAGAAGTTTCACTTCTGTCGCGCGTGAACTCTACGCACACACTTTTTTCGAATAAGTAAAAGGCGTCTAATGTTTTTAGAATTACTTTAAAAACGAATCTAAATAATCTTTTTTTGCTGGAAAGGTTAATGACGAAACAAAATGATTAAAAAATAAGTAAAAAACGTCAATCTTTAACGAATAAATCTTACAAGCGGTGCTGTGAGCAATATTTAAATCGAAAAATGCGGAAATGTAGTAGAGACAAGGTCGTTTTCGCATTTCCTTAAAACGAAAGTAATAACGTGCCATTTAAGTCGCAAGGTTATTGCAAAACGTAAATCAATCAAACATTGAAGTCGAATATATAAATGGTTTTGAATATTTTTAAGGGTTAAAACAAGTCAAGGTTGCAGAATTAACAATACCTAAAAGTAGACGGCTTTATTCAATTAAAATATTTGTAAATACAACAATTAAAAACAAATAAAAATTTGCAAAAATGTTTATTTTTTACTTCTCATTCGTAAAAGATGATTTTATTTATGTTTTTATGTCCTTTAAATTTAATTACCAGTTTCGGTCAAAGAAATATATTTTTATTCTCTTAGAATTGTAACATTTTTTATTATTTACATCGTATTTTTAGTATCTTCTATTACACTTTATTTATCCAACCCTTTATTTTGATGTAAAAAATAGTAAACAAATTAATAAACTCAAAACAACCCTTACAGTTGGAACGAGCTATTATATTTGATGATAAATTAATGAAAACGTTATTGCAATTTAGTCATAAACTTTGTAAAATTAACTATAAAGACTATAAAATGAGGCCCCAGTAAATGACCACTTGCATCTAAAGAATGACCGGGTATAGCTTAGCGAACGAATGATTAATTGATTTACCTACTATTAAAAACGAATAATTCATAAATTTTGTAATATTTATTTTAAACGCTGCGTTTTTTAATTTATCACACGCGTTAATAATACAGATATTTCAGAAATTATTTAATTTACAATACTTCTTCATTCAAGAATAACTGTAGTTAGTAATCCGAAACAGTTACAATCGAAATAATACTTTTGTAATATCTGCAATTTTTCTCAACGCTAAAACTAAAGATGTTTCATTCAGAAAAAAACAAATTAAGTTCTATATTAATCGAAATTTTTATTATTGCAACTTAATGTCTGATTTTGGTTCATTTCAGTTACAATAGCCTTAAATTAATGAATAAACTCAACGAATGAAATCTATCGCTAAAAGAAAAATTAATTTACACATCTTTATCTTTATTTACAAAAACGAAGCGACAATAGTTAATAATTTATAAATATACAAAAGCAATAGTGCCAAGAAAACTATGACTATATATTTAAATATCATAATTTTTAATCCAAAAAATTATACAAATCTGTTTATTCACATTGAAAAATTAACAAGTTGTCAAAATTATACGTTTAAAAGTCAATAAGACTTTTCTTACAAAAGTCATTTTTGTAGGCAGATTAAATAATTCGAATGGCATGATTAATACATTGTAATTAATAAGAACTTCGTCGGTTAATAATTAACATAATAATGTTTTGTAGAAAGCTTCTTTGTGGGCGACGTTTAAATTAAAAATTTATTTTACTTCTACTTGCTTAATATATTTTTTCAAGTTTAATTTAATTGTACTAATTTGTACTAATGTGTTTTTCACTTTTGTTTTTTTAAATACTTACATTGCATTTTGAAAACATAAATATAAAAGAAATGCGTTCCTATCTTAAAATAATTTTGATAAAATTCAATTCTAATCAATTTTTGTCGTAAATTAGAATGTTATAATTGCAGGGAAACTACCCTTAGCAATCACATACAGAATGCAATCGTAATTCTTACATTTCTATTTAAATCCATTTCAAAAATTATCTTACGTTTTTATAGCAATAATAAAATACACATGGTTTAGCTTAATATTAAACAAACCCTTCTTATGAATTATATAGTTGTAATTGCAGGGAAACTACCCTTACCAATCACATAAAGAATGCATTCGTAACTCTTACATTTCTATTTAATACATATAAAATTTAGCTATAACAAATTAATTCGCAAGGGTTAGCTTAATATCAAACAAACCCTTGTAGCAAATTACAATGTTGTAATTTTGTTATCCTTTTCGTTTATTTTGAGTAACTGATTTGTTTTAAATTCTTCTGGGACTTTTCCAAGGTGCAGCAGTCTCTATAGCAGTAACCATTTCTTCTTCCTCCTCCTGTAACTAACAAAATTTTGAAAAATTAAATTAGTGTTTTAATTACACATGTTTCTCTCTTTTTTATAATAGGTAGTAGGTATGTGTTTTTATTAAATAAATAAATATTTTTCAAAGGGTAGTTTAAATTTTATTTGGTATCAGAAACGTTTTGCTAATGTTTAACATGTATAAAAGTTGTCTTTTATGAGTTTTTTAATGCTTTATTTAATAAAACATAAGGGCTTACACCTATCTATATTAATTCGCGCACACCCCCTTCGCCCTTCATTGCATTGCAATAAAGGCAATGCAACGCTTATCTGCCTTTTTAAAAATTTAATGTTTAAACAAATATAGTCACTTTTAATTGAATTCTGTTATTAGATTAATTCATTAATTATACATTGATTTAGAAATTTTACTATAATTGTTTTAAATGCTTTTCAGTAATTTTCAAAAAAACTAAATTAGAGGAAACGGTTGGAGGGTTTTTATTCGGTAATTATATTTTTAATTTGAAGGTTTTACTGGTTATATTAAAAGCTATGAATTAAATTAAAATGCTCGATGTCTTTTGACGATATCAGGTGAGCTGGCCGTTGGGGGCACTGATATGAAGTTTTTGTGTAACTTTCTAATGCATTTATGTTTTGAAACAAGAATCAGTTGTACGTAGTATTCTAAAGCAAGCAAACGTGTTTAAATAACAATCCCTTAAAATTGGAATTGAAACCCTTAATCTAAGGTGAATTGCGATTGATATTACTTCTTTATTAAATCTACTACTTTTGGATAATACTTATTGTTAGTAATTATTTTTTCTTTGTTTTACAGATTATCTGTGGAGGAGCTATTCAAAACATCCCTTCAGACAAATTTGACAAAGAAACTGTGTTTTTATAGGTAAGTACATCTAAGAATTTTATTTTTTGACAAATAATAATATGAGGATTTTTAATTCAGAATATTCGGAATTGCTTTAAACTAGTCTATTTAGTATTCAAAAATTTAAATTTAGGAAATTCAATTAACGCACTTTAATGCTTAATTTGTTCGGCGAGATATTTTCAAAAACTTTTTAGATTTTGGTACTTAATTATCGATGCATTAGAATATTAGAAAGCATAAATACGGTTTAAGATCAAGTCATGTAGAAAATCGCACTTGAAAAGTTCAAATCATAACATTAAAATACTACAACTTTTCATTTCAGACCTCTACTACATAAGAAACCGGTACTAACTCAAAACCCTTAAAATCGGCCAAAATCTCTTTGGTTTTTTTTTTGAGGAAAAAAAATTAGAAAAATGGATGTCCTATAAATTTTTACAGAACGTTTCTGTGGTTCCTTGATGTCTAAATTCGAATTTTTCCCTGACACCTTTTCAACACCAAAAGTTTTTGATCAAGCTGGAAATTTAGAAAAATTTACATGAGACATGAGTAATCAAAGGATTATTAGGTACTTTTCATCTTGAGCCCTCTACATCAACCATTTGCTGACTTCCATCTAAGAATTCTTTGATTGTTAACCAAAGGGTATCGCTTCAGTACCAGGGTGAGTTTTTTAAAATATTTTTCCGTTACTATTACAATTGTTTGTTTCGCCTCGTTTTAATTTTCGTTCTGGGAGAGCCACAACTTATAATAATTAACGTCCGCATTTTAATTTTTATTATGCGCATTATTAACAATCTTAGCTATTTAATTAATGTTCTCTGCAATTAAATATTGTGATTTTCGGTGTTTTAAACTTGGTCGGATAAAAATCTAAAGTGCCTAGGTCAACAAAAAGTAACAGTTTGATAACAATGTATTACATGACTTCGGCGTCATATCAAAATAATTATTCGCAATTTAAAATATTATTATATGGATTGTTAAATTATGTAGATGTAGGCACAGTTTAGTTTTTCACTTGACCATTGTTTCTCTTAGAATTTAGCTGATAAAAGTCCTTTTTAGCGCATTAATTAATTAATTAAGTTCATTATTGTTAAAATATTATTTTAATTTAAAAATGAAGACTACACAAATACACATATAATTTAAAATACTAAAATTTCAATTATATCAGCACACGTTAATTCTATGATTTAGTTTACAAAATTGTTTTAATCAAAACTTCAATAATCTTTTCGTCTTAATTTACATTTGTGTTTTAAAACAACTAATAATAACTTGCTTTGTTAAAATTTAAACTTACAGAAATGCAATAATATAAAATAATTAAAAGTTGCAACAAACAAATTACATACACCCCAACTTAGTGATTAGTTTTACACAAACTATTGCAATTATCAGTCCAATAATAGAAATGCACTATTTTTTCTTATTTATAAGCGTTTAAAATCAATGTCCTAATGAATTCGAATTCATCCTTTTTTTTAACTCATTTAAGCGAACCTTTTGTTATCCTACTAAACGAAAAGGTGAAAAATAACATTCTACAAGAGACAAAGTTATTATATCAAAAGCATTTTACATTACCAAGACATAATAAACCTATAATATTAAAATATTAACTTGGTTTCCTGAATGTTGCCTCTTTAACGGAACAGGTGAACGGGACTTCTGCAAATAGAATTATTACAATACAATTTATAGCAATTACTTTTCTCATAACACTCACAGATACGTTAAAATGAATTGATTAATTAATCCTTTAAGATAAATAGTATTTTAATTCTTACTAAAGGGCTTGAAGTATAAGCTAAACATGCCGCCATTTATAATATCAATAACTGGCATCGCAACATAAGAATGCTTTTTTTATAATTCTTAATAATAAAGGTTGGATCCAATGAATGTTTACTTCAATGTGGCTATCTAGAAAAATGAGTACATTTCTTTCATCCAAAAATTCTTGCTCTTATAAGTCCCGGTCTTCCATTTGTTTTAAATAATTTTACTTTATCTCTTAATTTAACATCATGCTTAATGTAATTAGAAATATTGGAATATGAGTTAATAAGATCACTATTGTCATCGATCAGAACTACTTCCTGCAAAATATTGCTCGTTGTTGGATTTATTATGAAATGTAAAATCCTTAAAAGAGTAAACCGATGCTCGTTATAGAAACAAATTATTAAACATGCTACAGGAAGAATATATATATATATATATATATATAACATCTACACGTCTAAAAGAAATTGTTATTTCTTAAAAAATACCTTATGTAATTAAATTATCTTACAACTTCTTCCTAGTATCAGGGATTTCTCTGTTTAGACTTAAGTTATTGCTTATAAGCACATTACAGGCATAAATTTTGTATCCTTCATTTTGTAAGGCTTGGTCCAAGTTCATTGAATGCTGAAAACGTTGCAATTATATTTAGATTAAATATATATTATGGAATATGCACCTTGCACTTTTCTCCTGATCATTTTCCAAGTGTTTATTAATTTTGCATTGTTTAGATATTTGTCATGTAGTACTTTTACTTAATTTGCGTTCTTTATACTACCTTACGTATCTAAATGGTTATTATAAACGTCTATAGTTATTTTTTTCCCTTCATAACTTGAGAGTATAATCTGAAATGAAATTATTTTGATTATCAGAAACTAATTATAAATACATCGTAAATACAAATATAAAGAAATACACCACGTAATGGATACAAACCCTATTCCATATAAAAACCATCGAAAAAATTGTTACTAATACTACTGTTTGTTTATTCAAACAGAAGGACTTAGCTTAGATTTGCTACATAGTACTCTTTCAAGTGACTGTTAAAGAAGTTATCGGCTTCTTGGTTGCTTAACTGTAACTATTCATTTTAACGTTTGATTTAAAGCATTTAATTAAATGTGTGCATACTGTTTCTTTAAACTTTGCATTCATTTGCATCAATTCAATAAGTAAACAATGCAATTACCTTTATAACCTATAAAAAAACTTGAAGTCAAACGATGGTTTTATTCAGTACTTTATACGAACGGTGTTATTAATGAGGTAGTTGCTTAAGGTCATTGTATGTATTTTGTCTGTTCAAAATTTATACATTATTTTCATTTATGGGTTTAATTACGTATGAGTGTTTTTAAATTAAATATTTATCCTTCTAATGTTCAATTAATTAATCAATTGTTATTTATAAATTATTAAAAAACTCGGTGCATGTTGAAGTAAGTTTGTTTTAAAATTTATTTAATTATTTTGGTACTGATTTAATTTTTGTTTTCAATCTTTTTTAATTATTATAAGAATTTATTTAGACTTACATTTTTATTAATTACAATGTTTTTTATCTAATAGGTGGCAGTTCGGGTCGATTCTTTCAAAGATCTTTTCCCGCATGAAGTGCTACAATTTCCACAACTTATTCGTCTCTCTCAAATACCAGCAGTACTAATTCTCATCTCTTTTCTGCAGAGTTTTCTATTCTCTTGACACATTTTAATTAATTTTTAGTTTATTTATTTTAACTTTGGTAATTTTTTAGAACTTGTCTGTGTTTGCTCCATAAATACCCCCCCCATTTTTGAGCTTCCTTTTGTATTGCTTTGTACATATTTAATTAATTCTTAAAAATATTAAAGTCACCCTCTTTTTATTTAATTATATTGGACCGTGCGTTTTGAATGTTTTTATTTTAAATAATTTTATAAATGAAGCGTGGTTAGGCAACATACTTGACGTTAAATTAGCCACTAATACGAGATCCCAACCAATTCTCGAGATAAGAACATATAATTAAATACATCGGTATCAATAATTCGAGGGTATATATAAAATCCCTACATATCACTTGCTATTGTTGTTTTCAAGGGTGCTCTTAGACCTAATATTCCATTAATTCCTTTGCAAATAAATTCTTTCCTTATAGTTTTAACAGATTTACCGAAGATTATTCTGGCATGCAATTGTTGCCAGTATCATGGTTATTAGGGTGATTGTAATTAAGCCTATTGTTTATTGTTGATCCAAAAGTTGCTTCTCATCGATCACAACCATTTGTAAACTTTCTCTAATTGCTTGTGTATGTTTCTAATAACTCATTGTTTCTGCATCCTAACAAAATATATGAATTAACTAATAATAGTAATTATTATTTTAAAGAATTAAAGGACCCAACTTACTCATAATAACATTTAAATTATATTTTATAAGTTTACTAATAACTTATAAGCAGATTCTTCGTGGTCTTCATATAATAATAACTTTTGCACTGATATTGGAGCACTCTACAACACTTTAATAGCAAGGAAATAATAACTAATAATTTACCATTAGTTCTATCTTTTTTTTTCCTAACGGCATCTTCCAAAAGTGTTTTTAGACCAAGTTTTTTTATAAATCACTTCATAAATAAAATTATTTCCATATAGCTTTATGAGATAGTTATTCTCATTAATATTGTAATTATGCTTGTAATTAATCCAATTGTTATCAGCAATAAATTAATTGTTGATCTATCTTACAGTGCAATGATTTGTAAACATTTTTCAATTCGTTATTTTACATTTCCAATTATAATAACCAAGATTTATTAATAATTACGGGTGATAATCTTTAATTCATGGTAATCTGAAATGAAAAGGTTATGTATTAATTATTATACACTTTGGCAAATTAAACAATAATTATAGAGATGTACTCATTTCTTATTAATATGTAACATAACCAAAAAAAGTCTTGTCAACAAAGAATCGGTCTGTTGTGGCTCAATATCCGGCTACGGGATTTTAATATTCTCAAATACTAAAAAATAATTTGATATTAATTTCTTTGTAATCTGGAATGTATTATATAAGGAAATAGTTTACATCACCTGTGAACCACACTAATATTTGTTTAAAGTAGTAATTAATTGTTATACATTGTTATTTATAGTTAATTATTTACTTTTCCCATAGGATAAAAAAGCCCATTTGTTCAAATGCGTCCAACGAAGTAGACAACCTCTATGGTCGTGTTTGAAATAATAGCGGCATTTTTTTTTGGAACTTTGCAAAGTGTAACCCGTGTACATTAGATGGCGATAGTTGTATTATTTCATGATAAAAATAATTCGCACTCGGAATGTCAATTTAGTTTTATGTATATTACTACGAAGAATTGCTAATGGTTAATCACTTGCAAGACGTAAATAATTAAGAATTTTCTTTTTAAATTAACTTTGGTACAGTAAAACATGTTTTGATTTCAGATGCAAAGGGTAGAATTGTTCATTAATAAAGAAGTGTGTTTTCACAAAAGCAATGGGATTAGTTCCTCGTGTCAAAGACAAGGAAGTTTCCAACGACGAAGACATCTAAGTGGATCCTCCGAGGAATTAGAAAACAAACAACTTGTTAAATACTGAGTGACTACTTTTATTCTGTACCCCTTTAGCCTTTTAATTACCTTAGTAATACAACGGCTTAATTCATGTAATATCTAAATTTTAACTTGTGTCTTAAAGCAAGCATAGCAAAGACATTTTCTTAGGCATTATTTTTTCGTAAATGTAAGGTAGCTTAAAACAGCAAAGGTCACTTGTGCTGTGCACATGTCCTTGCTGTTTGATAAATTGTATTAGGATAATTGCTAAGTTTCCACATATACACATTTTTGGCTTCATTTTCTTATTTTTTTGATTTTTTAAGTATGTTTGCCGTAAATTACTATGTTATGAATAATTGAATTGGCATTACATTTTAAAAATTGACTTTTTAAATAGAAAAACAGTTATTGTTATAGCTTTTTTATTATTCACATGTATTTACTATAGTTTTTAATTATTTTTAATTATAAAAAGAGATTGTAGTTTTTTAATTATTTTTAATTTTTAAAGTTTGTAACAGCTTGTTTATATTTTAAGTTAATATAAGTCTTTATTATATTAATCATACTGTTCACGTCCAATATCTTTTAATATTAATTAATATTAACAGGAGTTGGATTATGAATAAAACAACTTTTCTTAAATGTGCACATTTAACAAGAGTTGTTTCATTCAAAGTGAAATTCCTGTTAATATAATTAATATCTTCATTATATGTCTCCGATGAAAAGGGGTTGTTTTCGATTAAAATTTTTGCCTTTGTCGGTTGTAAACATTCATTACTCTTCACATTGGATGACATAATGTTCAGTAAATGGTGGGGTGTTTTAAGGTTCTTGTAGTCTTAAAATATCTCATCAAGGGCTGTACTCTGATGAAAACATATTTGGGTTCCTCTGTTAAGTAGGATAATTACATGTAAAGGGGAATGTAAGGGGATGTTGGAAAATAAAAAAAAACTATTTACTACCTGTTGTTTCTTTTATCACTAAAAATGTAAGGGGAATGTGTCAACTCCTAACAGGGACATAAAAGAAAATTTCCAACAATTGTAATTTTCTAAATAGCGAGTTACGGTCGGCCGAGTCGGCCGAGTCGGCCGAGGGTTTATCTTGAGATTTTTAAAAATATTTTTCAAATCACGAGTATCCTACGGTCATTCGTCATTCGTCATTCGTCTCGTTCGGCTCGTTGCTCGTTGGATTTTTCTTAGAGATTTTTAAAAATTTTAAATCTTCGACCGGTATGGGAATCGAACTCGAGACCATTTGAACAAACAACCAATCCTTAACCATCTGAGCTATGGCGTTGTTATACTAAGTAAGTGTTTTAAACCTTATAAAGTACACGTTCCTATAATATTAATTTAAAAATTATTTCTTCCAAATAAAATATTATTTTAATTATTTTTTTTTTCTGAAAGTGCACATTTAACAAGAGTTGTTTCATTCAAAGTGCAATTCTTGTTAATATAATCAATATCTTCATTCTATGTATCTAAGTAAGTAGGTTAATTACATGTAAAGGGGGATGTAAGGGGATGTTGGTAAATAAGAAAAAACTATGTACTACCTGTTGTTTCTTTTATCACGTAAAATGTAAGGGGAATGTGTCAACTCGTAACAAGGACATAAAAGAAAATTTGGAAAAATTTAATGTTTCAAATCGCGAGTTACGGTCGGCCGAGTCGGCCGAGAGTTTATCTTGGAGATTTTTAAAAATATTTTTCAAATCACGAGTATCCTACGGTCATTCGTCATTCGTCATTCGTCTCGTTCGGCTCGTTGCTCGTTGGATTTTTCTTATAGATTTTTAAAAATTTTAATCTTCGACCGGTATGGGAATCGAACTCGAGACCATTTGAACAAACAACTAATCCTTAACCATCTGAGCTATGGCGTTGTTATACTAAGTAAGTGTTTTAAACCTTATAAATTACACGTTCCTATAATATTAATTTAAAAATTATTTCTTACAAATAAAATATTATTTTTCTTATTATTTTTTTTCTGAAATTTCTCCAATTTTTCAAACTTCTAAGTATAAAGAATAAAAACATGTAAATAATTTTATTTATTTACCCAATTCCCCATTTACATCCCTTCACAATTAAGGGATGTTGGTAAATAAGAAAAACTATGTACTACCTGTTGTTTCTTTTATCACGTAAAATGTAAGGGAATGTGTCAACTCGTAACAAGGACATAAAAGAAAATTTGGAAAAATTTAATGTTTCAAATCGCGAGTTACTCGCTGTCGCCAGCAGAGTTTATCTTGGAGATTTTAAAATATTGTTCAAATCACGAGTATCCTACGGTCATTCGTCATTCGTCATTCGTCTCGTTCGGCTCGTTGCTCGTTGGATTTTTCTTATAGATTTTTAAAAATTTTAATCTTCGACCGGTATGGGAATCGAACTCGAGACCATTTGAACAAACAACTAATCCTTAACCATCTGAGCTATGGCGTTGTTATACTAAGTAAGTGTTTTAAACCTTATAAAGTACACGTTCCTATAATATTAATTTAAAATTATTTTTACAAATAAAATATTATTTTTCTTATTATGTTTTTCTGAAATTTCTCCAATTTTTCAAACTTCTAAGTATAAAGAATAAACATGTAAATAATTTTATTTATTTACCCAATTCCCATTTACATCCCTTCACAATTAAGGTTACTGTATTTTATAATTTTATATCTATTGCTATTTTATTTTTTACACAATC
The DNA here is from genome assembly GCA_036325965.1 of Sinopyrophorus schimmeli. Taxonomy (NCBI): domain Eukaryota; kingdom Metazoa; phylum Arthropoda; class Insecta; order Coleoptera; family Elateridae; genus Sinopyrophorus; species Sinopyrophorus schimmeli. The sequence continues at coordinate 31,315 of JARFIZ010000064.1, read as the reverse complement.
TCAAAATTTGAGAGAAAGAAAGCGTAAGAGAGTGGAGGTTAAAAATAAAGAGCATTGCCTCTTTATTTTTACCTTCCTCCCTTCCTCAGACAAGTTTTAAGATCGCGTATTACAAAATTGGTGTAACAACCCCTAAGTCTGAACTATTCTAATTAGGATGATCTTGACTGTGGTGTCCTGGGAAGATCTGCGCTGAAGAGTTCCTTGGTCCATCCTTGGTCCTCATGCCTGTCCATTGGTGTAGAAGCACCTACAAAAAATAGAAACACAGTTTATTTAAAAAAGAAAAGTCTTTACAAGGAAGGAAGAACGTAATTTTTTTAAAGTAAAACTTTGCTTTTGGCGATTTTAAGAGTTTTGGGTTAGGACCGAATTCTGGCGTATTAAGGCCTTCGAGAATAAATTGTTCCGGGCGCTTCTAAAAATAAAAAGTTAGAGCGTTTTAAAAGTTTCGTTTTAAAGCGAAATTTAATTTTTAAAGAGCGAAAATTTTAGTTTAGAGCGAGAGCACCGGGAAATGACACCGGCTATAGCCGCTAGGGGTACGTAGGAACGTCCCCGTGCAAAATAAAGCAATTCTATTTTTTTCATTTTTTGCCTAAAAGACATGGGTTTTAACCCATCGATTTTGTTTTTTCAAAACGTTTTCCCAAAGCTTTGGAATAACGGGCCTATGGTTTCTTAGGCCTATCCGAAGCCAAAAAGGCTGCCAAATCTGAATCTGAATAGTTTTTAAAGATCCGTCCACAAATAACGGCGCTACAATTTTTTGAAAGTTCAAAATCGTGCCAAAATCAAGCCGAAAAATTGCGATTTTTAATTCTCAAAAAATTAATGTCGCACCCTATACATATGTGACATGTATCTTATGTAAAAAAGCCTCAGAATTCCGAATCCGTGTCGTTTGTAATGATTGGATAGAAAATAAGGACGCTACGATTTTTTTTGTGAATCAAAGGTATCCGTTTTTTTATTTATTTAGTTTTCTCGAAATTTTTTATTTTAGAGGGGAAGCGCGGGGAAATAACACCGGTTATAGTCGCTAGGGGTACGTAGAAACACCCCCTTGCAATATAAAGCAATTCTATTTTTTTCATTTTTTGTCAAAATAACATGGGTTTTAACCCATCGATTTTGTTTTTTCAAAACGTTTTCCCAAAGCTTTGGAATAGCAGGCTTATGGTTTCTTAAGCCTATCCGAAGCAAAAAAGGCTGCCAAATCCCAATCTGAATAGTTTTTAAAGATCCGTCCACAAATAACGGCGCTACAATTTTTTGAAAGTTCAAAATCGTGCCAAAATCAAGCCGAAAAATTGCGATTTTTAATTCTCAAAAAATTAATGTCGCACCCTATACATATGTGACATGTATCTTATGTAAAAAAGCCTCAGAATTCCGAATCCGTGTCGTTTGTAATGATTGGATAGAAAATAAGGACGCTACGATTTTTTTTGTGAATCAAAGGTATCCGTTTTTTATTTATTTAGTTTTATCGAAATTTTTATTTTAGAGGGAAGCGCGGGAAATAACACCGGTTATAGTCGCTAGGGTACGTAGAACACCCCTTGCAATATAAAGCAATTCTATTTTTTCATTTTTGTCAAAATAACATGGGTTTTAACCCATCGATTTTGTTTTTCAAAACGTTTTCCCAAAGCTTTGGAATAGCAGGCTTATGGTTTCTTAGGCTATCCGAAGCAAAAAGGCTGCCAAATCCCAATCTGAATAGTTTTAAAGATCCGTCCACAAATAACGGCGCTACAATTTTTGAAAGTTCAAAATCGTGCCAAAATCAAGCCGAAAAATTGCGATTTTAATTCTCGAAAAATTAATGTCGCACCCTATACATATTTGACATGTATCTTATGTAAAAAGCCTGAGATTCCGAATCCGTGTCGTTTGTAATGATTGGATAGAAAATAAGGGCGCTACGATTTTTTGTGAATCAAGGTATCCGTTTTTTATTTATTTAGTTTTATCGAAAATTTTTATTTTAGAGGGAAGCGCGGGAAATAACACCGGTTATAGTCGCTAGGGGTACGTAGGAAACCCCTTGCAATATAAAGCAATTCTATTTTTTCATTTTTGTCAAAATAACATGGGTTTTAACCCATCGATTTTGTTTTTCAAAACGTTTTCCCAAAGCTTTGGAATAGCAGGCTTATGGTTTCTTAGGCCTATCCGAAGCAAAAAGGCTGCCAAATCGAATCTGAATAGTTTTAAAGATCCGTCCACAAATAACGGCGCTACAATTTTTGAAAGTTCAAAATCGTGCCAAAATCAAGCCGAAAAATTGCGATTTTTAATTCTCGAAAATTAATGTCGCACCCTATACATATTTGACATGTATCTTATGTAAAAAGCCTCAGATTCCGAATCCGTGTCGTTTGTAATGATTGGATAGAAAATAAGGCGCTACGATTTTTTGTGAATCAAAGGTATCCGTTTTTTATTTATTTAGTTTTATCAAAAATTTTTATTTTAGAGGGAAGCGCGGGAAATAACACCGGTTATAGTCGCTAGGGTACGTGGGAAAACACCCCTTGCAATATAAAGCAATTCTATTTTTTTCATTTTTTGTCAAAATAACATGGGTTTTAACCCATCGATTTTGTTTTTTCAAAACGTTTTCCCAAAGCTTTGGAATAGCAGGCTTATGGTTTCTTAGGCCTATCCGAAGCAAAAAAGGCTGCCAAATCCCAATCTGAATAGTTTTTAAAGATCCGTCCACAAATAACGGCGCTACAATTTTTTGAAAGTTCAAAATCGTGCCAAAATCACGCAGAAAAATTGCGAATTTTAATTCTCGAAAAATTAATGTCGCACCCTATACATATGTGACATGTATCTTATGTAAAAAAGCCTCAGAATTCCGAATCCGTGTCGTTTGTAATGATTGGATAGAAAATAAGGACGCTACGATTTTTTTTGTGAATCAAAGGTATCCGTTTTTTTATTTATTTAGTTTTCTCGAAATTTTTTATTTTAGAGGGGAAGCGCGGGAAATAACACCGGTTATAGTCGCTAGGGTACGTAGGAACACCCCTTGCAATATAAAGCAATTCTATTTTTTCATTTTTGTCAAAATAACATGGGTTTTAACCCATCGATTTTGTTTTTCAAAACGTTTTCCCAAAGCTTTGGAATAGCACGCCTATGGTTTCTTAGGCCTATCCGAACCCAAAAAAGGCTGCCAAATCCGAATCTGAATAGTTTTAAAGATCCGTCCACAAATAACGGCGCTACAATTTTTGAAAGTTCAAAATCGTGCCAAAATCAAGCCGAAAATTGCGATTTTAATTCTCGAAAAATTAATGTCGCACCCTATACATATGTGACATGTATCTTATGTAAAAAGCCTCAGAATTCCGAATCCGTGTCGTTTGTAATGATTGGATAGAAAATAAGGACGCTACGATTTTTTGTGAATCAAAGGTATCCGTTTTTTATTTATTTAGTTTTCTCGAAATTTTTATTTTAGAGGGAAGCGCGGGAAATAACCCCGGTTATAGTCGCTAGGGGTACGTAGGAACTCCCCTTGCAATATAAAGCAATTCTATTTTTTCATTTTTGTCAAAATAACATGGGTTTAAAAACCCATCGATTTTGATTTTCAAAACGTTTTTCCAAAGCTTTGGAATAGCACGCCTATGGTTTCTTAGGCCTATCCGAAGCCAAAAAGGCTGCCAAATCCGAATCTGAATAGTTTTAAAGATCCGTCCACAAATAACGGCGCTACAATTTTTGAAAGTTAAAAATTTCGTGCCAAAATGAGCAGAAAAATTGCAAATTTTAAATTTTCTCAAAAAATTAAGTCGCACCCTATACATATTTACATGTATCTTATGTAAAAAGCCTCACGATTCCGAATCCGTGTCTTTTGTAATGATTGGATCGAAAATAAGGGCGCTACGATTTTTTTTGTGAATCAAAGGTATCCGTTTTTTTATTTATTTAGTTTTATCGAAAATTTTTATTTTAGAGGGGAAGCGCGGGGAAATGACACCGGTTATAGTCGCTAGGGGTACGTAGAAACACCCCCTTGCAATATAAAGCAATTCTATTTTTTTCATTTTTTGTCAAAATAACATGGGTTTTAACCCATCGATTTTGTTTTTTCAAAACGTTTTCCCAAAGCTTTGGAATAGCAGGCTTATGGTTTCTTAGGCTTATACGAAGCAAAAAAGGCTGCCAAATCCCAATCTGAATAGTTTTTAAAGATCCGTCCACAAATAACGGCGCTACAATTTTTTGAAAGTTCAAAATCGTGCCAAAATCAAGCCGAAAAATTGCGATTTTTAATTCTCAAAAAATTAATGTCGCACCCTATACATATGTGACATGTATCTTATGTAAAAAAGCCTCAGAATTCCGAATCCGTGTCGTTTGTAATGATTGGATAGAAAATAAGGACGCTACGATTTTTTTTGTGAATCAAAGGTATCCGTTTTTTTATTTATTTAGTTTTCTCGAAATTTTTTATTTTAGAGAAGAAGCGCGGGGAAATAACACCGGTTATAGTCGCTAGGGGTACGTAGAAACACCCCCTTGCAATATAAAGCAATTCTATTATTTTCATTTTTTGTCAAAATAACATGGGTTTTAACCCATCGATTTTGTTTTTTCAAAACGTTTTCCCAAAGCTTTGGAATAGCACGCCTATGGTTTCTTAGGCCTATCCGAAGCCAAAAAGGCTGCCAAATCTGAATCTGAATAGTTATTAAAGATCCGTCCACAAATAACGGCGCTACAATTTTTGAAAGTTCAAAATCGTGCCAAAATCAAGCCGAAAATTGCGATTTTAATTCTCGAAAAATTAATGTCGCACCCTATACATATGTGACATGTATCTTATGTAAAAAAGCCTCAGAATTCCGAATCCGTGTCGTTTGTAATGATTGGATAGAAAATAAGGACGCTACGATTTTTTTTGTGAATCAAAGGTATCCGTTTTTTTATTTATTTAGTTTTCTCGAAATTTTTTATTTTAGAGGGAAGCGCGGGAAATAACACCGGTTATAGTCGCTAGGGTACGTAGGAACACCCCTTGCAATATAAAGCAATTCTATTTTTTTCATTTTTTGTCAAAATAACATGGGTTTTAACCCATCGATTTTGTTTCTTCAAAACGTTTTCCCAAAGCTTTGGAATAGCAGGCTTATGGTTTCTTAAGCCTATCCGAAGCAAAAAAGGCTGCCAAATCCCAATCTGAATAGTTTTTAAAGATCCGTCCACAAATAACGGCGCTACAATTTTTTGAAAGTTCAAAATCGTGCCAAAATCAAGCCGAAAAATTGCGATTTTTAATTCTCGAAAAATTAATGTCGCACCCTATACATATGTGACATGTATCTTATGTAAAAAAGCCTCAGAATTCCGAATCCGTGTCGTTTGTAATGATTGGATAGAAAATAAGGACGCTACGATTTTTTTTGTGAATCAAAGGTATCCGTTTTTTATTTATTTAGTTTTCTCGAAATTTTTTATTTTAGAGGGGAAGCGCGGGAAATAACACCGGTTATAGTCGCTAGGGGTACGTAGGAACACCCCCTTGCAATATAAAGCAATTCTATTTTTTTCATTTTTTGTCAAAATAACATGGGTTTTAACCCATCGATTTTGTTGTTTCAAAACGTTTTCCCAAAGCTTTGGAATAGCACGCCTATGGTTTCTTAGGCCTATCCAAAGCCAAAAAGGCTGCCAAATCTGAATCTGAATAGTTTTTAAAGATCCGTCCACAAATAACGGCGCTACAATTTTTTGAAAGTTCAAAATCGTGCCAAAATCAAGCCGAAAAATTGCGATTTTTAATTCTCGAAAAATTAATGTCGCACCCTATACATATGTGACATGTATCTTATGTAAAAAAGCCTGAGGATTCCGAATCCGTGTCGTTTGTAATGATTGGATAGAAAATAAGGGCGCTACGATTTATTTTGTGAATCAAGGGTATCCGTTTTTTTATTTATTTAGTTTTATCGAAAATTTTTATTTTAGAGGGGAAGCGCGGGGAAATGACACCGGTTATAGTCGCTAGGGGTACGTAGGAACACCCCCTTGCAATATAAAGCAATTCTATTTTTTTCATTTTTTGTCAAAATAACATGGGTTTTAACCCATCGATTTTGTTTTTTCAAAACGTTTTCCCAAAGCTTTGGAATAGCAGGCTTATGGTTTCTTAGGCTTATACGAAGCAAAAAAGGCTGCCAAATCCCAATCTGAATAGTTTTTAAAGATCCGTCCACAAATAACGGCGCTACAATTTTTTGAAAGTTCAAAATCGTGCCAAAATCAAGCCGAAAAATTGCGATTTTTAATTCTCGAAATATTAATGTCGCACCCTATACATATTTGACATGTATCTTATGTAAAAAAGCCTGAGGATTCCGAATCCGTGTCGTTTGTAATGATTGGATAGAAAATAAGGGCGCTACGATTTATTTTGTGAATCAAGGGTATCCGTTTTTTATTTATTTAGTTTTATCGAAAATTTTTATTTTAGAGGGGAAGCGCGGGGAAATGACACCGGTTATAGTCGCTAGGGGTACGTAGAAACACCCCCTTGCAATATAAAGCAATTCTATTTTTTTCATTTTTTGTCAAAATAACATGGGTTTTAACCCATCGATTTTGTTTTTTCAAAACGTTTTCCCAAAGCTTTGGAATAGCACGCCTATGGTTTCTTAGGCCTATCCAAAGCCAAAAAGGCTGCCAAATCCCAATCTGAATAGTTTTTAAAGATCCGTCCACAAATAACGGCGCTACAATTTTTTGAAAGTTCAAAATCGTGCCAAAATCAAGCCGAAAAATTGCGATTTTTAATTCTCAAAAAATTAATGTCGCACCCTATACATATGTGACATGTATCTTATGTAAAAAAGCCTGAGGATTCCGAATCCGTGTCGTTTGTAATGATTGGATAGAAAATAAGAACGCTACGTTTTTTTTTGTGAATCAAAGGTATCCGTTTTTTTATTTATTTAGTTTTATCGAAAATTTTTATTTTAGAGGGGAAGCGCGGGGAAATAACACCGGTTATAGTCGCTAGGGGTACGTAGGAACACCCCCTTGCAATATAAAGCAATTCTATTTTTTTCATTTTTTGTCAAAATAACATGGGTTTTAACCCATCGATTTTGTTTTTTCAAAACGTTTTCCCCAAAGCTTTGGAATAGCAAACTTATGGTTTCTTAGGCCTATCCAAAGCAAAAAAGGCTGCCAAATCCCAATCTGAATAGTTTTTAAAGATCCGTCCACAAATAACGGCGCTACAATTTTTTGAAAGTTCAAAATCGTGCCAAAATCAAGCCGAAAAATTGCGATTTTTAATTCTCGAAAAATTAATGTCGCACCCTATACATATGTGACATGTATCTTATGTAAAAAAGCCTCAGAATTCCGAATCCGTGTCGTTTGTAATGATTGGATAGAAAATAAGGACGCTACGATTTTTTTTGTGAATCAAAGGTATCCGTTTTTTTATTTATTTAGTTTTCTCGAAATTTTTTATTTTAGAGGGGAAGCGCGGGGAAATAACACCGGTTATAGTCGCTAGGGGTACGTAGGAACACCCCCTTGCAATATAAAGCAATTCTATTTTTTTCATTTTTTGTCAAAATAACATGGGTTTTAACCCATCGATTTTGTTTTTTCAAAACGTTTTCCCAAAGCTTTGGAATAGCACGCCTATGGTTTCTTAGGCCTATCCAAAGCAAAAAAGGCTGCCAAATCCCAATCTGAATAGTTTTTAAAGATCCGTCCACAAATAACGGCGCTACAATTTTTTGAAAGTTCAAAATCGTGCCAAAATCAAGCCGAAAAATTGCGATTTTTAATTCTCGAAAAATTAATGTCGCACCCTATACATATGTGACATGTATCTTATGTAAAAAAGCCTCAGAATTCCGAATCCGTGTCGTTTGTAATGATTGGATAGAAAATAAGGACGCTACGATTTTTTTTGTGAATCAAAGGTATCCGTTTTTTATTTATTTAGTTTTCTCGAAATTTTTTATTTTAGAGGGGAAGCGCGGGGTAATAACACCGGTTATAGTCGCTAGGGGTACGTAGGAACACCCCCTTGCAATATAAAGCAATTCTATTTTTTTCATTTTTTGTCAAAATAACATGGGTTTTAACCCATCGATTTTGTTTTTTCAAAACGTTTTCCCAAAGCTTTGGAATAGCACGCCTATGGTTTCTTAGACCTATCCGAAGCCAAAAAGGCTGCCAAATCCGAATCTGAATAGTTTTTAAACATCCACAAATAACGGCGCTACAATTTTTCGAAAGTTCAAAATCGTGCCAAAATGAAGCCAAAAAATTGCAATTTTTAATTTTCGAAAAATTTACGTTGCACCCTACACTTATTTTACATGTATCTTATGTAGAAAAGTCTCAGAATTGCGAATCCGTCTTGCTTGTAATGATTGCATCGAAAATGAGAGCGCTACTATTGTTTTTGTGAGTCAAAGTGTATTTGTTTTGATTTTTTTAGTTTTATCGAAAATTTTTATTTTAGAGCGAGAGTGCCAGGAAATGACACCGGCTATAGTTGCTAGGTGTACGTAAGAACATCCCCTTGCAATATAAAGCAATTCTATTTCAAAATATTGTCCATCTAAAGAGGGTTGAAGGTGGTGTGAGATCTCTATATGTATATATATTTCGTCCTGTAAAATAAAGAAAAAATAAACTCTTACCTTAAATATTAAAAAAAAAAAATTGTCAAATTAATATTTACTTGAGATTAATCGTTGTAATTTGAATCAAAAGCATGTACAGTCGAACCTCGATAAGTCGAAGTTTAAGGTAAACTAAAAATAATTAAAGGTATCAAAAATTCGGCTTATCGAGGTTCGACTGTATTTACAACAAAACACACCTATTGGACTTCACTTTACATTTAAAAATGATTCAAAAATCGAAACTGTTATGTGATGGCTGATGTACCTCATACCATTGACCCACACTGATAAAAAAAGTATCTTCATTCAAGAAAAATATTCTTGATCCAAGAAAATTATTTTGAAGAGAACTAGTTGTCTTGCTTCAAGAATTTCTTGTCTTGAATTCATGTTTCTTGGATGGAGAGGTCGAATCACTCCGATCGATAACATTTTTACTTGGTTCAAGACTATATTATCTTCGATCGATACAAGTGAATTCTTCCTTCAAAAACGATTCTCTTCAATAAAGAATAATTTTATTTCATTTCAAGAATTATTTATTGTTGATTCAAGAACAATTTTTTTTATTTAGAATGTTATAAGTTTAAGTTAGAAAAAAACTTAGAATTAAATAAATTTTTGTTTCATTGTATGCCGAAAAATATTTATACCTTATATTTTATTAATACAGTCGGTAACATCTTGAACCAATGTTACCGTCTAACTTAATCCAAGAGAAAGAAATTCTTGGGCGAAGTTGTATATATCTTATTTGAAAACAACCAAGTTCCTTGATTCAAGAATCAATTTCTTAAGTTAAGAGAATTAAACTACTTAAAACAAAAATGCCATTTTGAAGAAAACATTTTTCTTGAATCAAGTCATTTTTTTTCTGTGCACAAGTCAAGTTGTCTGTTATCAAAAGTGACAATGCCTCGATAATGTTTTTCAATGTTATTCAAATCTCACGTAACGGCTGTTTAATCTCATAATTAACAAACAATTTATTTAAATAAAGTTTCAAGCACTAATAGGCCAGGAACAAAATTAAATAAGATTGCAAAAAAGATAAATACCAATCCAAGTTTGCAATGTTGCAATAATAGACCTATTGTTTTTTGGACTTGTTCGAAACCAAAAAGTTCGACAGTTTGTAAATATCCTTTCACAAATAATCGATTTAGGGTTCGTCTTTGTTCTATTTTGAATCGTGCAAACGAGCCCATAAGTGTAACCTTTAATAACCTGGAAATTATTATTAAAAAGAAAAGTAATTCGGTTAAATTATATTATTGCAGGGGCGTATTATATTATTATTATTTTAGAAAAAAAATTATTAAATAAAATATTCCCTTTCGAGAAGTAAACAAGGGTAAGAATTTTTTAAAATCAACTTTTTATTTACTACCCCGAAAATTGTTAAATTATTTTGTGGGTTAAAATAAATCATTAACAACGATTTCTAAATACGACAAAGAAAATTCACTCACCGGAAAAGGGCCGTTTCGGCTTCTTCATATTCCTCGTAGAATGGCGACTTAAAGGCATATTTTCTCTTCACTTTCATTAGTTAAATTAAAAACCCCCGTTTTTTTAATTTAAATTGAGGGGGGGACTACTTAAAACCGGGAGAGATCACAAAACGATTCCAAGCTTTCCGATTTGTAAAAAAACGAGTCGCACACATACAAACGACGAAAGCATTTAAAACGACATAAAATTACGATGGCTCCAAAAATTAAAATAATTATCGGTCGAAATACTTTAATCAACCCCCCAATCCCTTATTTTAAGAGCTTTTGAACTGCTTCGCTAGCGAACGCTTAAATGACTAAAGTTATGTTGCACAAAGGCGTTAGGTAAGCAATGAGTAAGTCTCGTATCTTATGATAAGGCCATGGAGGTGACCCCTGCTTAATATTCAAGCGATAAAATAAACACGGCTTTTAAAAATAAAATTATATAGGTACAGGGTGCTTACAAATAAACAACAAATCATTTGAAAACTATTTCTGTGATGTGAAAATATTCGCAGAAATAAAGCAAATCTATTTCGTTTGATTACAAAGTAAAGGAATTAATATCTATCTTTTTAAATACAGCTTTATTAATATCTAAGGCAAGGAACGTTTAATACGAATATGTATTAAGAAACAATTAATGGAAATAAGCTTTTGTTGTATCACCACTAAAATAAATCCGAAAAAAAATTAACGATGGAATTAGTATACAAAGCTACGCGGTTTTACTACGTATGGGCGGCCATTGGACTAGTGAGACAGGTCAGTTTACTATTTTCATTCTTAACGCCAAGGTCGTCTACACATCCATGGCCGCAGATGACGTCACGTCACCCTTTCCGAACTTAAAAACATAGAAAAACTTAACCTATTTTTCCTATTGTAGAATGTTGCAATTAAAAAATGTAAGAGAAGAAAAATTAACTATATAAATTTGTATAAATAAGTGGAGTTTAATTAAAATGCAAGCTTTTAGTTTTCAGCAACTTACAAGGAAAGAAAACATTTCATCCGAATTAAGGCAAAAATCAAATGGACGTTGCTCGTGGTTAAATTTTGTTCAGTTCTGAGTAAATAACAGTGGACATGGTTGTTGGAGCTTTTAGATGTATAAAACATTCAAACAGATTATTTCACACTTTCATCTTTAAAAGTGGAGTTTGTATTGTTTGAAATATTGGGTTACCAATGATCGGTGTAAATATATCCAAAGGTATTCAATAATGTTAATTAAACATTTAACATTAACACCTGTAATTATTAATAAACCTTGGAAAATATAATGAGAAGTGAATATACTAGAATTTAAAATCAACAGTTGAAAACAGCTTATAAACTTTTGTATTGTAGGATAGGTCAACAATAAATCCACTACTGATAAGAATTGGATTAAATACAAGTACAACAACAATATTAATAGCAATAACTACATATACAATACTGGCTGGTAATTCTGATGAAGCTATTATGATATTAATTCATATGTGAAGTAATTTATGGAAATACTTGATCTAAACCCACTTCTGAAAGATGCCGTAATGAAAGAAAAAGATAGGATTAATGGTAAATTATGGTCATTATTTTTGTTATTTTCTTGCTACCGATAAACAGGAGGAATCTGTATCAAGTTCTTAGGAAACTTTTACGATGCAACTTAAATGTTATGAGTAAGTTGGGTGCTTTAATTCTTTAAGATAATTACTGTTATTTATTGTTAGTTAATTCTTATATTTTTTAGGGTGCGGAAACAATTAGTTATTAAAAAAAACAAGCAATTAGAGAAAGTTTGTGGATGACTGTAATCGAAGAGCAAAATATTTTGAATCAATAATAAACAATAGGATAAATTATAATAGGTCAAAAATGAATCCACTACTGATAAGAATCGGATTAAATACAAGAACAACTACGATATTAATAGCAATAACTATATATACAATACTGGCTGGTAATTCTGATGAAGCTATATGGTATTAATTCATTTGTGAAGTAATTTATGGAAATACTTGCTCTAAACCCACTTTTGGAAGATACTGTAATGAAAAAAAAAGGGAGGATTAATGGTAAATTATGGTCATTATTTTTGTTATTTCCTTGCTACTGATAAACAGGAGGAATCTGTATCAAGTTCTTAGGAAACTTTTACGATGCAATTTAAATGTTATGAGTAAGTTGGGTGCTTTAATTCTTTAAGATAATTACTGTTATTTATTGTTAGTTAATTCTTATATTTTTTTAGGATGCGGAAACAATTAGTTATTAAAAAAATAAAACAAGCAATTAGAGAAAGTTTATGGATGACTAATCTAAGAGCAGAATATTTTGAATCAATAATAAACAATAGGATTAATTATAATAGGTCAAAAATGAATCCACTACTGATAAGAATTGGATTAAATACAAGTACAACTACGATATTAATAGCAATAACTACATATACAATACTGGCTGGTAATTCTGATGAAGCTATATGGTATTAATTCATATGTGAAGTAATTTATGGAAATACTTGGTCTAAACCCACTTTTGAAAGATGCTGTAATGAAACAAAAAGATAGGATTAATGGTAAATTATGGTCATTATGTTTGTTATTTCCTTGCTACTGATGAACAAGAGGGATTTGTATCAAGTTCTTAAGAAACTTTTACAATGGAATTTAAATGTTATGAGTAAGTTGGGTGCTTTAATTCCTTAAGATAATTACTGTTATTTATTGTTTATTAATTTTTATAATTTTTAGGATGCAGAAACAATGAGTTATTAAAAAAATAAAACAAGCAATTTGAGAAAGTTTATGAACTATAATCTAAGAGCAGCAAATTTTGAATGAATAATAAACAATAGGATTAATTATAATCACGTTAACAATCACAATATTAGTGGCAATAATTGCACTCAGAACAATAATTTGTAAATCTGGTAAAGCCATATGGAAAGAATTTATTTGTGAAGTAATTAATGGAATATTTGGCCGTACAACAGCAGCAACTGATTTGAGTGGATTTTACACGCCCCGGAATTGTTGATACCGATTTATTTAATTGTATGTTGGGATCTTGGATTCTTTGTATTTATAGAATTAGTTAACAATTATTTTTAGAAGTCTGAACAAGAGAATCTACTAGTGTTGTGTATGCAATATGGGCGCAGCTATTAGAGGGTAAAAGTGGCCACTTCCCACACTAAAAAACTCATTGCCCACGCTAGAAAAATCAAAAGTATTCAGCTTGCGAAAATTGAAACCTTCTGGTGGATGATCAGCTGACCAATAAATGTGCACAATGGCCTTTAAGCACAACTCACAATAATTAATTTGCTTTTTAAGAATGAATTAAAATTTACCAAACACTATTTATAACAGTAACACCGAAACTATAACTTGGCGTTTTCAAACAAAGTTTGTAACTTTTTTCAAATCTAAAATTTTTTGCTGGCACGAAATTTAATTGAAAAGGAGAAAATTAATACTTGGCTTAGCATTAAAACAGATTGAATTTTAAATAATAAAATTGCAATAATACAATTCAAATCAACACAGCTTAAAATTTTGTATGTGTTTACTAGAATAATTTATTCAAAAACCGAAAATGCTATTTCTCAACAGATCAATCTTAAAAATAATCATCCAAACATTAGATCTTAGAAGAATTTTAATATAATTATTTAGATTAAGTGGAAATCACACACCAAAATCTTTATCTAAGTTGTTATTTTCTGTTAAAAAAAATGTTTCTTTGAAACTATTTAATTTTTTAGCTTAAGGTGGTTGTTGGCAATAAAAATAAAAATTATTAAGAAATACAATGTTTTTAAAAATGTAAAGCCTTTTCTTTAATTTTCTAATGCAAAATTCCTGTGGGTTTTTGGTAAAAATAATCGGTTTCAAAACTCGGGATAGTTTTTGATAAAATTTTAAAGATTTAGTAAATTGAGTTACAAACATAATCAAAAATCATTTTTAAGGTAGTTCACTTGTGCAATCAGAGATCAAAGTGCTGCCCTACATTGGGTACAAAAAGTTAAATATACCTATTCAATGGTTAAGTAATTAATTTTTGTCAGAGACTGAACTTATATATAAAAACGTTTACATACAGAACACACTAATGCAATCACACTTAAAAAAAGTAAATGTGGTAACGATGCCAATGGTTATACCGAAAGCTCTATAGAAATATTACATACTCTTTAATTCAAGAAAAATTCATTTACGTCTTAAAATTACTTTTAAAATTTTAGTATACTTACCCTTTAGGATCCATCGCTAATAAAGCTTATCACTATCTGGTATGCGATTAAATAAATTTAGTACATCAAGTGGTGATAAAACTTGTGTTAAAGCATTTTTTGATATAACAGATTCTAATTCTGGATTCATTTCAATTGCTTTACAAAACTGATCCATTTGTTCCTTCAAAAAAGTATAGTTTTTGCCATGGAACTTGTCGTTCATATTTTTTAAAACAGAAGTACTACCACTCATTTTATTCGCAGTTAACTTTTTAATCCAATCATTTGTATCACCACAGTTCTTACATTTATCAATTTTTTTTACATTTTACCAATATTTTCTTCCTAATTGTTTTTTTAATCATATAGCTTCGATGTGGATTAGTTAATCGTTTTCTGTATAGCTCTTTATCATCATTGTCAAGCAATAAATGACCACGTTTGCAAATTTATTGCAATATGGATATGCTGTGGAAGTAACCAACATGAAAAACAGTCAAAAAGTCCAAATACTCAAATTGACCCACACAATCATTTAAATTCTTTCCACAAGTTTGGCAAAGTGAATCTTTTTGATTGGTACCTTAAATAAAGGTGTTTTTTTAAATCTTAAATGCTATATGACTTCAGTACTAGATTATCAATCTTTGATTCAACACTCCAAAAGGAACAGCTGTGCCACTTTCATGTTGATTGTATAAATTCTTCGCAACAACATGCAGATGTGTTTGTGTTGCATGTTTTTTGGTCTTTCAATCACAAACGTAACATGCGAGCTAAAATGTATAAAATCATTACATGAATTAAACATGGTTACATTTTCCTTGCTACATCTGCTTCTCGATATTGATCCTTGGGCATTTTAATTTATTAACGAACACTATTGTTATTAAAACTCTAATAAAAAATGGTGAAATATTTGCTTCTTACAAATTACACTTTACCTAGAAGAGAACATGACCTGAAGTAAACGAATCAATTTATTTCAAACATAATCTTTAGTTATATTTTATTAATTATATTTGTTTAAATTTCCCATCTGTTATGCATGCACCTTGAGGTTATGTTTTGTGTTTATTTTGCAAAGGTTGAACGTAATCTGGCTAGATGGCAATAGTAATACGTTTAATAATAAAATTTAAAAAAAAATAAAGTTGCCCAAGGTACAAACGGACCAAGGTACAACAGGTTCCCCTACACCTCGCAAAAATTAAGGGAAACAATAAAAAATTCCAAATTTTTCGGTGATTTTTGACGGGCTGTATTTAGGTGATAAATGATTGTATTGGGGTGGTTAAAAAAGCATATTGAAGCTCCAAGATTCTAGTTTAATAACCCTCAAAATTTGTGCTCAAAATTTATTTCACAAACACCTGTTGATATGTGAAAAGAAGGGGAATCCTGTTTCTTTGTCGGCATTTGCCATAAAGGGGGCCCAATGAGTAGGCTCTTTTTACGAGGGGGATACTACAGAAGCCATACTAAAAATTTTTGATAGCTTCGTTTTTTAATTATTATGTTGTTAATTTCTTATGGAGGCAAATTAATATGCATGTTTTTACGCTTTGTTTTTTTCTGGCACAATGTCTTCTACATTAAATAATTTTTTAGGACAGATAAAAATAATTTCGAAAAATGCTTCTTGAGTCGTGCCCAAAACTTATTTCGAATCCTTAGCTTTCTTCCGTACGCATCGATTCATGGGTCTAGTGTGCCTTGGAAAAAATCGAACAGCTACCATCGATTATTAGTACTATAAGTATTAAAAAAAATAGTTAGTGTGTAAGAAAAACAAAACAACCAAATGGAGGTAACTATGTATAGAAAAACATAAGGGTGAAGTTACGTTAGATTAAAGAGTTAGAATATTGTAATAGAATTTCTTAAAGTGTTTTTTTTCTTGTAGAGTATCTTAGCAAGTATGAATAAAGGTAATGGCATTGGCGATGCTGTTAAGAAGGCCACTGGTTCTGCGCTCACAATTGAAAAAATGTATCAAAAGAAGTCTCAATTGGAACACATTTTACTTCGTCCTGATACATACATTGCATCCGTCGAATTTACGGAAGAACCAATGTGGATTTATGATTTTGATCAACAGAAGATGATACTAAAAAAAAAATTGGTTTTGTTCCTGGTCTGTATAAAATATTTGACGAAATATTAGTCAATGCTGCAGATAACAAAGTAAATTATAAGTCCACGACCCGTATTAAAATTGTAATTAACCAAGAAGATAATCTTATATCTGTTTGGAATAATGGACAAGGCATACCAGTAACTATGCACAAAGATGAAAATATGTATGTACCCACAATGATTTTTGGTCATCTTTTGACGTCGTCAAATTATAATGATGAAGAAGAAAAAGTAACTGGTGGACGAAATGGCTATGGTGCAAAGCTATGCAATATATTTAGTACAAAATTTGTAGTAGAAACTGGTTCAAAGAAGTATAAAAAAATGTTTAAACAAACTTGGACTAATAATATGTCTAAAACGACTGGGCCAAAAATTGAGGATCATTATGATGAAGATTATACTAAAATTACGTTTTCGCCAGATTTGTCAAAGTTTAAAATGGTTAAACTAGATGATGATATTGTTGCCTTAATGAATCGGCGAGCATTTGATATTGCTGCAACTACAAATGGCGTTGAAGTCTTTCTCAATGATAAACAGCTTCCGATAAATAACTTTATGGATTATGTTCGTCTTTATACAAAAGACAAGGAGAGTATTGGTGGTACTCCCAATAAAAATTGTACACGACACTCCCCATGAGAGATGGCAAATTGCAGCTACAATTTCTGATAGCAAGTTTCAACAGGTATTAAGATTTTATTTTAGTCACGAAAAGAATTATTTATTTTTGTTTAAGGTGTCCTTTGTGAACAGTATAGCAACAACAAAAGGAGGAGAACATGTAAAATATGTCACAAATATGGTTGTAGAAGAACTTAGAAAAGTGATTGCGAAAGAGAACAAATCAGAATTAAACATTAGGTCAACTCTAATTAAAAGTCACTTATGGCTTTTCATAAATTGTTCAATAGTCAATCCAGTATTCGATGCACAAACTAAACAAAATATGACCACACAAATTAAAAATTTTGGTTCAAGCTTTTCTTTAACACCAAAATTTATTACTGAACTTGCTAAAATTGGAATTGTTGAATTAGTCTTAGCTATGGCACAAGATAAAGCGATAGTGGAATTGGATAAAGCCAGTGGTACAAAACGGAAAAAAGTCAATGTACCTAAATTGGACGACGCAAACGAAGCTGGAGGACCAGAAGCTTTGAAGTAAAAATAATTTTAATGCTGCTTTCACACACATTTTTAATTCTGTTTGTTTACAAACAATAATATCGTGTAGTGGAAAATCATTGTTCTAAACGCACGCTTTTACACACCAAGATGTAAATTGTAATCCTACACGGCCGTCATAGTAGCAAGGCTGGTAGACTGCAAAGACTCCGTGTCACAGTCATGTACAACAACAAAACATGTAAGCACATCACCCAGTCATTTGGAAGTAAAAAATACGGCCCCAACTGTGTTTGGCTAGGATCAGATTTTTTTTTATTGCTTAGAGCAGTCGAACTATTTAAAAATGAGTTATAGGGCTGGGAGGTGATGTGGTTTGAAACCAATATTAAAAATAAGGTTGTAACTAGGTTGTTTTATGCTCCGTTTCCGAACGAGTGAAAAAAGGACAAACCAACAAACACACTTTCGCATTTATACAGGGACCGCTAAAAAAATGTAAGTTTTAAGCGATAAAAAAAAATAAATTAACATATTCGAAAAAAAACATGTTAGACCTCTCGACTACAAATTTTATAAATCTAATTAAAAAAAATGATCGTATGGGGAACGATTTTGAAATCGTCAAATCGCGACTGTATGAAAACTTTAGAACTGCCGAAATACGTATCAGGATAATATAATTTTTGCCTCCTTAAACCGCCTTAGCGCCCCAAATTTTTATGAGCTTACTACACCCTCTCCTACTGAAAGCCACCAGCGGCCTCGGGGGCGTGGGGGCGTTATCGCCCACACTCATGTATACATATACCGATGTATACAATATTTTCTTATATGTTTTTCTCCTCATTATATGTTTTAATTAATCATTATAATTTGAATTAAAAGTAACATCAGAATGGTCCTAAAGCTGGGATGTCATTATGCAAAACTTAAGGTACCCATTCACTTACAGTTCGCCTGCAGTCCGAAGTGCAGATTAGACAAGGTCAATTACATATACAGGCAATCGACACATGAGTCTATGGTAAGATTCACTTAAACTGAAGGCTGTAATCTATCGATGACCTGTACATGTAATTGCCCTTGACTGATCTGCAGTTCTTGACTGCAGGCGAACTGTAAATGAATGGGTACCTTTACTCGGGCAACAGTTTCGCGTTGTGGATACCTGTGACTCACCACAAAACGTCTTGCACGAAAATGTATAGCCGTGCGCCGACCGACTGCTGCTTTTGAAAGAGAATCAAAGTGTTTCGCACCGTATAAATGTTAAACATGAGTCATGGATGGCTCGCGTAACCCTTTCACCTCGTGTAAATAGTTAGAACGAAACAGTTGCGCGAGTAAATTTTGCTCAATGGAAACTCAGCTGATATGATGCGCGAGGCAGCTTGCATTCTAGTCAAAATGGACAGTTTAATGCGTGCCCAATTGACTGGATTAGAAATAAAATTACTTTATTTGGTTTTCCTATTCGTACTATTTACATACAAAGCAAAGTTTTGCACGATACTACCAAGGCAAAGCTACAGCAAATAATCGTGTGTGTGAAAGCATCGCAACAGTCTTTTGTTCAAATACTAACCACTATTTCAATTATAGATGTACATTAATTTTGACTCAGGGAGATTCAGCCAAATCTATGGTTGCCTCTGGTTTGGGTGTAATTGGTCGAAATTATTATGGTGTTTTTTCGTTAAGAGATAAACTGCTAAACGTACGCGAAGCAACGATGGGACAAATACTAAAAAACGAAGAAATATGCTTGTTACTAAAAATTCTGGGTCTTCAATACAAAAAGACATATAACAGTGACTCTGACATGAAAACTTTACGTTATGGAAAAGTAATAATTATGACCGATCAGGATCAAGATGGATCTTATTTTAAAGGACTCGTAATCAATTTTTTTCATTATAATTGGCCTGAACTTCTAAATCAAAACTTTTTGGAAGAATTTATTACTCCAATTGTGAAAGTAAAAAAGAATGCTCAAGTTATGTCATTTTATTCTCTCCCAGAATATGAAGAATGGAAAATGGCAACACCAAATTATAAATCCTACTCTATTAAGTATTACAAAGGTTTGGGTACCTCGGATTCAAAAGAAGTTAAAGAATATTTTGGAAATATGGAGCGACATCGAATTCCTTTTCAGTATTCTGGTCAACAAGATGACGATCACATTGTTTTAGCTTTTAGTAAGGAACATGTAGAACATCGTAAAGAATGGTTGACTAATTTTATGGTTGAAACGAAACGGCGAAAGGAGATTGGTTTACCGAATGCTATCTTTATGAGAAAAACATCAAGTCTATTTCTTATACTGACTTTATAAACAAAGAGTTAGTTTTATTTTCGAATGGTAACAACATTAGATCGATACCATGTCTTGTAGATGGCTTTAAACCAGGACAACGCAAAGTTCTATACACGGTTTTTAAACGTAATGACAAAAAAGAGGTCAAAGTATTGGAACTTGCAGGTTCTGTACTTGAACGCACGGCTTACCATCATGGAGAGACATCTCTTTGTTCCACAATTATTAATCTTGCCAAAAATTTTGTTGGAAGCAATAATATTAATCTATTGGAACCTCGAGGTCAATTTGGTACTAGACTTTGTGGAGGAGAAGACAGCGCTAGTCCGAAGTGTATTTTCACAAAATGTCTCCTTTGGCAAGGGTGATTTTTCATCCAGCCGATGATTCAATCTTAAAACATGAATTTTATGACGATATGAAAATTGAACCTGTATGGTTTATTCCTATCATTCCAATGATACTCGTGAATGGGGCTGATGGTATTGGAACTGGATGGAAGACTAAAATTCCTAATTACAATCCTCGTGAGATCGTCGCCAATATATTCCGTATGTTGGATGGGGAAGAGCCGGAGCATATGATTCCTTGGTATAAAGGTTTTCTGGAACTCTTCAGGATGTTGGGGATTATCGCTACGTCTCCAGTGGCGAGATTGCTATTTTAAGCGGTAATAAGCTCGAAATCTCGGAGCTACCAATTGGTACTTGGACTCAACCGTATAAAGAAAATTTGCTTGAAATTCTTATGGCAGGTGAGTTTGTATTTTTTATATATGTTACGGCTAAAGCGTAGACTCGGCTAATTTATAAACTCATCAGCTAGTATACAAAATAACCAATCAGGTAGTTATTTTGTAAGAAACTGGATTTTCTGATAAAATACCCAGAGTACTTTGGCTATTTTATTAACTCACTATAGTTTATAAACTAACCGAGATACGTAGGTTAGTTTATATAATACCAACAATCTTCATATATTATGTATATTAGCTAAAATAAATGTGGCTAGAAGGTATACTAAGGTATCTAGACTTATAAAATAACCATAATGGTGGCTAGTTTATAATTATTTTTTTACAAATTACTTTTCTTTATGTAGGGATAAAAAAGGAGAGAATTAAGGTATTATTTTTACAAAAATGACAACAATTTTACAAAAACATCAAATTTTCGAGGTGAACTGATTTTGGTTTATGTTGCAATAAACAACAAAATTTTAACCGAAATAATAAATCCTTTGTCCAGGCCCTGGCCTGTAGTAATAACAAATAAACACGTAAAATTTTTGTTTGATGGGTGTAATAGTTTTTAAAAAATTTTGGTCATCGCAACTGTATTTTAAAAACGGGTTCTATCGAAACGGAACAATACCCATCAACAGAACGTAGGATAACCTCAGAAAAATATATTTGTAAGAACATTTTGCAAACTAGCCAACATGATGGTTATTTGGTAAAGGTCCAGAATTGGGACACAAGTTTACAGGTTAGTTTGCACGATCTTAAGAGCAACGGACTAGTGGTCAATAAACGAACTAAAAGAATCGATGTTGACCAGGCAGTGTTGTCACGTTTTCTTTTAAAGTTATTGGTTTAAATTTTAATTAAAGCAGCTCTTAATTTCAAAAAACTTCAAAGTTTCATCTTGATAGAAATAGGCGAATATACTAAAATTATAGTGCATTTATTTTGGTCAATATTTATTTAAAGTAAAATCATTTATAATATTAATTGAAAAAATATTTTAATAAGATATATATATGTAACATTTTTAGAAGAAGCATCAATTATTTTACACATAACTCTTAAATTTACTTTTTAGACTTTTAAACTTTTCAGACTTAGAATTTTTCCACAATCTTATTTGCCACGGTATTAAAAACGTTTTGGAGCAGTTACAATCACTGCTTTTGGCACTTCCACGTTTTATTTAATGTCAATATTTTTTTAATAAATTTATGCATAGAGATAGTTAATAGAAACAGTATGAATAAGTATTATTAAGTTTAAAAAATAGAAAATAAAAATAAGTTTTAAACGCCTCTATGTATAAAACTATCTAATTTGGAATTGATATATACATATATATAAATAAGTTTAATACAATGTGTGTATTCTTTAATTTTAATAATTGTAAACGCTACTAGTGAGCTATCAGCATTTTATAATGGCGATAACTGCTGACAACACTGCACACCTTATTGCAGTATTCTTCAATATGTCTGATTTAGTTAAACCCACAACTTTAGAATTTCAAAACGGAATAATTTAAAAACTATACATTTCCCAATCAAAAAAAAGTAATTTGCATTTTCTACGCGATTGCAGTTTTATATCTATACCAAATAGAAAAAGATTCGAGAGCGTGCCCCAACCCTAAACGTTTACCCTAGCGGGGTAGTATATAAATTAGCCAAGTTTACGCTTTAGCCGTAACATACCATATACATATATGGGGCATTCCAAGCCAAATCAACCAGTTTTTTGGGAGACTCCTTTCGATTTTTCTCTAAATTTTATATTTTTGAGACAGATGTAAAACATTTTCATGAGTGTTTTCAAATTTTTTTGGCCATCCGATTTTGAAATATGAATTTGAGTGTCTGTTTTTGAGATGCTTATAACTTTCCAAAAAATGCACAAATGACATCTTTTTTTTAAAATTTTTTTTTTTAGATGCTCTTTCAAAAAAAAAAAGATTTTAATTTAAATTATTCCCTTAATCGTTTATTTTTAGGTTAATGCAAAAAGAGTTTTTTTTTGCGATGTATTATGCCATATTCGATTTTTTGGAAAAAATCTCAGAAAAACTTCGATAAATATAAATTTTTTTTAATTACTCAGGTCGTGGGTAAACATTTATTTCTTTTTTTCTTAATTCGAAAATTAGGATTTTACCTATATTAAGCAAATGTTTTGAAAAATTGTAAAGCAATTTTAAGAAACATAAGGCACGTCGTAGTTTATACAGTTTTAATTCTGTAATGTTATAATAAAGTCTTTTTTATTTAAATAGGTACAGATAAAACGAAAGCTCTTATATCAGATTACCAAGAATATGGTACTGACACAACAGTTAAATTTGTTATAACTCTTAAACCAGATAAATTAGATGAAGTAAAAAAAGACGGTTTACATAAGGTTTTTAAACTGCAAAGCATGTTGAATACGAGTTCTATGTGCGCTTTCGATCAGTTCGGTTGTTTAAGACTGTGAGTATTTCATTATTGTATATTTTAAAATTTATTGAATGTTCTTCATATGTTAGATATGAATCAGTAACAGACATCTTAAAGGAATATTACACATTTCGTTTACATATGTATCAAAAACGCAAAGATTTTTTGGAAGGTGCTCTAAAAGCTGAAGCAGACAAACTCTTAAATCAAGCTCGCTTCGTTAGAGAGAAATGTAGTGGCGAATTGGTTGTGGAAAATAAGAAACGGAATGTTATTGTTGACGAATTGATAAAAAAACATTATGATCCAGATCCTCTAAAAGAATGGAAAGACAAAATAGATGCCGACAACGATAATGAAGAAAATGTAGAAGAAGAAAGCGGCGGAGAAAATGATGACGAAGAAGATATAACACAATCGAGTAGCAAAAAAGTTGACAAAACAGGTATAATTAACTTGTAACACGTAATTGTTTTGTTACATCGTAAAAATACTTTCAGATAGGAATGCTATAAATGCGAAAATGTATGACTATCTGTTAGGGATGCCTATGTGGATGTTAACTCATGAACATAAAAATGAACTTTTGAATCAAAAGAATAATAAATTGGCCGAATTGGAATTTATTCGAGGCAAAACACCGTCGATGATGTGGCGTGAAGATCTCGACGCGTTTTTAAACGAGTTGACTAATTTAGAAGACAAAGAAAAGAGGGACGCTGCACCCGTGAAAAAAGAAACTAAGGTAACTGATTTATTACAAAAATTCAAATTTACAATTAGAAATTTTGAAATTTTTTAGGGCAAAAAGAAGAATTTTCTCTTACATGAAATAATGCCCTCTCCTAATGCTCAAAGAGTTGTTCCCACGATATCAGAAGATATGAGAAAGAAAATACAATACGCCGTTAATTCTAAGGAGAATAGAAACAAAGGTGGTATAAAGAAAGATAATATCGCAGAAGTATGTATTTTCGAAAAATTAAATACGTCCTATGTATTTTATTTGTTTTGTAGGAAGAAACGGTGAGTTTGATATGATGGTTCAAAGCAAGAAAGTTTTGAAAGACAAAATTGGAACTCCAGAAGAAGTCAAAAAAAAAGAACAAAGCAAAGAAACAGAAGGACAACTTTAAGCAAACTAAATTAAATTTCAACTCTAACGGTGACGATAACAAAAGTAAGTAAATTGATTAAAATACAAACAGACTTAATTTGTTAACATATTAATTTTAGTTAATAGTAGAAAAGGCAAACAAAAAAAGAAAAACATTGATTCTGGTAGCGAATCAGGAGATTCTTATGCAGTTGTAGTAACTTTTCCAATTCAACGTGAAAGTAAACGTACAATTAAACCTAAAAAATATATGGACAGTGACTATGACAGATAGTGATATTTCTTCCGCCAATTCAAAATTTTAAATTGACCACATAATTTACTAAAACTAAAAATTGTTAATAATATTGCTAAGACTACAAAATTATAACATTTTAATTATTAACTTTAACTGCTCAACTTTTCCGTTAATTTCAATAAAAACCATTATAAAACATACTATAAAACAGAATAATTATAATATAGTAGGGTGGTTAGCCCCATAAAATAGCTAAACATTATTATGTTCTATACGAAATTTAGATTAAGGAAGTTCCAATATGGTTAAGTACAATTCCACATAATATCAATAAAGTTTTTATAGAACAAAATATGCATTTAGAAATCACCTTTACAAAATTTTCTATTAGTTGAGAATGTAAGAATTAAAATGATTGAAATACGGTGTTCAATGTCGAAAGAACACTTAATTAATTCTCTCTATTTACCAAATAATTTAGACTTTATTAAAAAAATATAAAGATAAGTATACTCTACTCAAAGCTTTTCACATATTACACCATCAGCAAATTTGTAATAATCAAAGTAACCAAAGTAAGTATTAAGTTAGATAGTCATACATTTGAAGTTTGCTAAATGAAGAGCGTTTCTTTCTTCCTCGCTCTTTAAAAGAATTACTATTATGATTTATAATTTAATTCATTCTTATTTAATTTTTTAAGAAGCAAATTTTCTTACCGTCCACAAACGTTCAATTTGTAAGTAAATTCAATCAAATTACATTTCAAATTATTAAACTTCTATTTTCCTACGAAATGATTTATCAAAGCTATTGCAGAATTATTTCATAGGTGTTTAAATGTGTCTAAAATTCTGCGTTCAAAGTCAACAGATTTTTGTGTGTTCTCGTTTATTTATTATTGAGAATTGATCAAGATATTTCACAAGTTTATAAAATAGCACTTTGAAGTGTTCAACAGTAGTATTGTTAAAATTAGAAATTTAGAAATGATGCCAGTAGTTTGATATTGCAAAATAAACGGGTTCAAGTAGAAAAAAAGTACTCACCGGAAAGTGGCTTCTTTATTCCTCTTACATGATCCGAAAAATTGGAAGGACTTGTCCAATCTCCAGTTGTAGATTTCCTAGCAAAAAAAAAACATAAATGTAATGATAAAAGATCCTTGTGAACTTAAAAAGCAAACAAAAGACGTACATTTACAAATTGTTAATAAACCGCGTTTTAATCGATTTAAAAATAAACAAACAAATATTTAAGAGACTAAAATAAAAGCGTGTATTCAAAACGAAAGTTAATTTGCAACTGAAACCAATAAACGATATAAACTGCATTAAATGCGAAGATATGAAATATTTATGTAGGCCGAATATGTTATTTATAAAATTTTAGGATAACCGTTTGTAAAACCTAAATAATCCAAGGATTCCAAATCTGTCTTTCTCTATGATTTAACGTTCGGCATTAATTATTTGTTTAGTTAGTCTTATGCACTCATAAGCAGATTTTCAAAATCTAAAAGTTTTTTTGAAAATATCTCCACAAATGACGGAGCTACGAATTTTGAAAGTTAAAATTTCGAAAAAATTTATCAGAAAGTTGTATATTCAACCTCGATTTTTTCGTAAATTCCAAATAGTATCCTCATTGTTCCTTAAACCTACCCAAAGCCAAAAAAAAACGAGGATTCTAAATCTCGAAAAATTTTAAAGAACAGTTTGTAAACAACCAAGCTGCGTTGCGAAAAAAAACAAAAAACATCAATTCTTAATTACTCAAAAAAATTACATTGCGCGCTAGCTGATTGTACTTGTATCTTATAGGAAAACTCCCAAAATTCCAAATCTAGATCTTTTTTGACGATTACAATAAACCAATCGTTTCCTATGTGAGTAGAAACAAAATTATTATCTACCTTTTCGGCAATTACTTGTGTGGAATGGATCATTCAACGAGGCACCTTATAACGACAAATATTCATTATTAACACTATTCATTATTGATTTATGTTTAAATTAAAGCACTATTGAAACCGACTTTCTCTCAGAAAGGCTGGTTTAATACTAATAAATTCGAGCAAGCCAGCAATGGCTTTTACATAAAGATTAGTGTATTTCTTTATCTTTATCGAAGGCCTAAAGAAAGGCTATCGCAAATAATACTCGTTCAAAATGCCTGGAGACTCTTGCATTGAATAATTTAAAGAATATTGTATGTAATTTTAATTCAGAACTGGCGGTATCTATAATTAAAAACTCAATTATTCAAAATCGCTAATTCGAAAAACCTACTGTGTCTTTATTGAAATTTATAATAAACTAAAAAAAAAATTAAAAATTCTGACTATCATTAAAAAAGCAGTGCAAGCATTAAATCCATTAAAAAAGTTAGACCATTCAATATTAAAGAGTCAATTCATATTAAATATATTTTCTGTAATTTATAACAACAATTAGTTTCCTTTATTAGATTTATCTTAAATTTAAAGGAAATATAAGGTTCTAAATTAAGTCCAAAATAATTCTAAATTTTTCATATAAGTACGTAGTTTATATATTGTATATGTTATTATTAAATTTAAATAATTCCAGTCCGACTCTGGATTAAACTCAGTATCAGATTTATCTTTTAAATACAAAGATCAATTTATTAAATTTACTAAACTAATAATTGTTCTTGTTAATTATTGTAACTAGTGGCATGTAAGTTCATTTAAGTGAAAACAGTTCTCCACAATGCCAGTAGAAAATAAGTCATATATGTTTCGTCAAATTGGAAAAAGTATTCTTTTATAAAAACATGTATTAAAACGGTTTATAAATATAAGTATTGCTTTAACTACGCTTAGAATTATCTATATTGCGAAGAGTATCGAATAATGGTGAGCAGAATCGTATTAATTACATTTAAAATGATCATTTTAAATTATGCAGTAATGAAATTAGGAAACATTCTCTTTCTTTCTATATCTCTATTTTGAAACATAGCTCTGAGGAGAATAGCAAAGCTGGTACACCACGGATCACCGCTTTTAAATATACACCCATACCTCGCTTTGCGTCTTTTCTTTTTGCGTTTTTTCGAAGTTGCGTCGCTGCCACAGATAACGTGAGAGTTTACAGATGCACAACAGGCACGTATTTTGTTTGGTCAAAACATACTCAGCGCCTCTGGTGGTTGTTTGCTCAAAGTCAATTTTAAAATTATTCAATAAAAGTCAAATTAAATTGTTAAAAAATAAAACAAAGTATTTCCTAATTATATGTTTATTACACAATATAAAATACATAATACAAAACTAAAAAACAAAAAAATACTTGATAAATTTATATTTTTACGCTTTGCGTTCGTAACTCCATTGTATATACACTTTTTGATAAGTTGTTAAATTCTATCAACAGAAGTTTTAAAAGATATGGAATAAAAGACGATACCCCACATTCAAATTTTTTGACTGTAAAAGATTTATCAGTTTTAAGAAAGATTGAGTTTGTGCATTGTTTTCTACCAAAACAAAATCCTAGTTTAAAAAACTGGAGTGAAAAGAGTTTCTTATATATACGTATTACCATTGTATTAATGGCAAATAAAACTGTAATGACTTGAAAAAAAAATTAAAATTAAAAATATTTATAATACCTTTTGATTATTTTCCATGCGTTTTTTTCTTTTTTGGTACATACCTTGGGCAAGCAATTTAATTTTATCTGAACCATAATAAGACCATGTATTCTTCCCCGTTAATAAACGATTCACATCTTTACACCAATTGTGAACAATGGTTCTTATGGAATACTTAATAAAAATGCTTTTTAAATTTTCTCTGTGTGTATAACAGAACTATTCAAACCAAAAAAAGCAAATGTTTACGGGCGAAATATAACAAATATCTACGAAGTATCGATAAAGTAGGTTTGAAAAAAATTTTAATTTACCGTGCTGACATCTATTGCTTGTTTGCGTTATTAAAAATGCTCACGTGACCGGTTTTTTTTGCTGACATTTAACTTGACCACCTCTGGTCGCTGCTTAAGGGGAGGTTCTCAGGTTGAAGTCGCCAAAAACCGTGGCCAGGCGGCAGCATATTTGATTAATATTTGAACTGATCGCGTTTACCGCACAATTATTGACAAGGACATTACAAAACGAGTTCCCAACTTCACGATGCTTCTCGATACAGCTGTAGACAAATTCCAGCTGTTTTAAAATTCTGCTCCGTGTAGTTACATGTATTTTATTTTAGTACTAGCTGCCCGCTCGGCTTTACTCGGCTTTGCACGGGTATTGCGATTTCAAAAAAAGTGTGGGAATTGTTGAAACTAAGAAAAGTAAATTTTATGTCTAGTACAAACCCTATGGCAAATAACTAAATATTTAACTAGTTTCTAAAACTAATCCTTTATGATTTTAATATACCTTCATATTAATATCATTATTCAGCGAACAACTGAGTATTTCCCGGAGCGTTACTAAAATTACGGAAAACTCACTTATTTTAAATATTTTATTAACAAAAAACATTTTTACATAAAGAAATATTGATTCTTTGTATGTAAGGTTTATTTAAACTATAAACGTTACTGTTAGTTTCATATTTGGAAAATTGTATACTTACAACTGATAAGTTCTTCTCTTAAATCAAGCTCGCTTCGTTAGAGAGAAATGTAGTGGCGAATTGGTTGTGGAAAATAAGAAACGGAATGTTATTGTTGACGAATTGATAAAAAAACATTATGATCCAGATCCTCTAAAAGAATGGAAAGACAAAATAGATGCCGACAACGATAATGAAGAAAATGTAGAAGAAGAAAGCGGCGGAGAAAATGATGACGAAGAAGATATAACACAATCGAGTAGCAAAAAAGTTGACAAAACAGGTATAATTAACTTGTAACACGTAATTGTTTTGTTACATCGTAAAAATACTTTCAGATAGGAATGCTATAAATGCGAAAATGTATGACTATCTGTTAGGGATGCCTATGTGGATGTTAACTCATGAACATAAAAATGAACTTTTGAATCAAAAGAATAATAAATTGGCCGAATTGAAATTTATTCGAGGCAAAACACCGTCGATGATGTGGCGAAATCTCGACCAATTTTAAAACGAGTTGACTTATTTAGAATACAAAAAAAGTTTAACTTGCTCCGTGAAACAGAAACTAAGGTAACATTTATTACAAATGTTTAGTTACAATTAGAAATTTTGAAATTTTTAGGGCATAAAGTAGATTTTCTTAAAATTAATTAATGCCTCTCCTAATTGCTCAAAGAGTTGTTCCACGATATCAGAACGATATGAAAGATTTACAATACGCCGTTAATTCTAGGAGTAGAACAAAGGTGGTATCAAGAAAGATAAGTATCGCAAGAACCGTGTCTGCGAAAATTAAATACGTCCTATTATTTTCTTGTTTTGCACGAATTATTGAAAGGACATTGAATATGATGGTTCAATCAACGAATGCTTTAAAGACAACATTGGAACCAAATACAGTGTTTTAAAATTACAAAGCCCGTAGTTACAGATGTAACTTTAAGTAAACTACTGATTTCAACTTTAACGGTTCGATTAAAAAGTAAGTGAATTGATTGAAAACAAGAGACTTAATTTGTTAACATATTAATTTTAGTTAAAAAAATGGCAAATAAAAATAAAAATTGTTTCTAGAGCTAATCTTAGATTCTTATGCAGTTGTATTAACTTTTCCAATTCAAGCGTGAAAGAAAGTAATTAAACCGGATACTAATATGGACAGTGAAAATGACTTATTTTAATATTTCTTCCCAAATTCAAAATTTTAAATTGACAATATAATTTACTAAAACTAAAGGTTTGTTAATAACTATTGCTAAGACTTAATTTATAAATTTTAATTGTTAACTTTAACTGCTCAAGTTTTCCTCATTACGGGTAAATCATTGTATAATATACTATAAAATGAATAATTATAATATAGTTGTGATGGTTAGCCCCATAAAATAGCTAAACTTGTTTTTATACGAAATTTAAGATTAAGGAAGTTCCAATATGGTTATTAGAGGTCAATAACTATCAATAAAGTTTCATAGAACAAAATATGCATTTAGAAATCAACTTTTCTAAATTTTCTATTAGCTAAGAACGAAGAATTATACAATTGCAATACGGTATTAATGTCGAAAGAAACAACTTAATTAATTCTGTCTATTTACCAAATAATTTAGAATTATAAAGGATACAGATAAGTATACTCTGTCAAAGCTTTTCACATATTACACCATCAGCAAATTTGTAAATAATCCAAGTACTAGTAAGTATTTTTTAAAATTTATAGTTTATATAATAGTTTTATAAAAACCTTATCAGATCGTTTCACAGCTTTTAATTCCGTTTATTTTAACACGAATTCAAAAACAAAAATATTCAAATTAAATAGGTATCATTGCTAAAATAAAATTTTAAATATTTTAATATTGTAATATGCCTGCACTAATAATTATTTATTTTTATTAATAAAACTTGGAATTCTTATAATAATAAATTTTAATTATAAATTAATTAATTACGTTTTCATTTCTAAATAGTAATGTATACCAAAATTTCTTAAAATTACTCTTAGTTTAAAATTATTATAACCTACTAATACGAGATTTTTAACTTTTTAATTTATGGTCTTTCAGTTTTAATTTTTTCTTATAAGTACGTTATTAACAATCTTCAAACCCAATTAGTACCTTTAAGATTATTAATCAAAAATTTCAATGTTTATAAACTTCAGTCA